>JAOVVB010000030.1:6889899-6906156 GCA_028570985.1 Heterobranchus longifilis
GCAAAATAAACAGACTTTCAGTGTAAATAAACAGGAAAGGCAATGCATTTACACAAATTAGAGAGACACGGATATGGAAAATGGTGTTTATAGGTTCCTTCCTTAACAAAATAAACGAATTTAGAATATAGAAATCAGAGCACAAATATTAAATATAAAAGAATAAAATATATGTAAAAAAAAACAATAAGATATATGTAATAACAAGGGATAATTATTAAATAACACTTGCATTACAGACATTTTTTAACACTGTACAGTAAGTGCAATCTTGTTGGTTACGCAGACACAGCAAAGATAACATCCTACAGAAAAAAACACAAAGAACGGAAATAAGCACACGCAAATAAGTGAATAAAGAAATAAATATATCAACGCACATCCAAAATCCCCTAGCCCATTTCTCCATAATGACTATGTGGTCACTTTTCTCCCTTTTTTTTGATGTTATTGGGTTCCTCCATTTTCTCCCAGACCATTAGAGGCCCTTCACTTTGATCTTGGACCACTTGATTCTCATAGCTCTCTTTTTTGACGACTCATAAGGAAGACGAAAGCCTGATCAAAGTCCCAGCGGAGTCAAAGCACCCATGCGCTCTCGCAGCACAGCCCCGACAAGGCCTCTCCTTAGCCTGCTACACTTATTTACTCAATACACACGTACAAAGAATGCACTCTGTGCAGCCTTTGAAGTCCACTTGCTGGGGTCAAGTGACATTAATTTTGAATCGGGTTTGACCCACAATGCTGAGAGCTGATAAGCGGGACCCCTGACCACAGAGATTGGTATCTGATACGGCGGCGGGGGTCACACGCGAATAGCCACGCAACGCTCCAATAGGCCTGTTTGGTGACTGAGAGATTCCTAACTTGTGAGACACTCTGCTCAAGCTGGCATATGTAGATGAAACATACATTAAATATGTTAGCAGTTTGTTAAGTATGGAAATGTCGATTAACATGTTTTAAATAATTTAAGTTATGTTTCTACTGTTCCGACAGGATGAATCAGACTAAACTGCACTAAAAATTTATGTTACATTTATAGCATTTGGCAAATGCCTTTAACCCTAGCGGCTTACAGAAGAGGTTGTCTCAATGGAAAACATGTCCATCATCTAGAAAGAACAGGTCAGGATCTGACAATACCACTAAAATAAGACCTTGTTAAATAGAAATTAGTATAATGATCGTTCTCTACTTTTACATTAAGTTCACCTCTGCTCTTACAAAAAAAAATCGGTAAAAAATATTGATAAAAAAAGGTTTACTATGTTGACATCCATGCCTATTTTATACACAAACACCAATCACCCATAACATTATGACTACCGCCAGGTGAACTGACCAACACTGATCACCAACTACATGGCAGTAAACTGGTGACAGGATCATGGGCACCCAGCCCTCACCCATACCCACGAGGTTCCCAAGGCCAGCCCGTCTAGTCCGATTCCACAGAAAAGCCAATGCAGCAAAAACCAAAAAAAGACAATGTAGGCCATGGTGCAAAAGCATTAGAACACCAGTGCACCACATCCCACTGTGCATGGGGCTCAGCAGGCAAACACCCCAAGGCCGCCGACCCAGCCTCCAAACTCCCCAGATCCCAATTTAATCGAGTGCTCATGGAATGCGTTGGTCAAACAAGTCCAATTCACAGAGGAGCCACCTTGCAACCCATAGCACCCAATGTGGATCTGCCACTAATGTTCTGATGGCAGACGTTACAACACATCCCCAGCAGCCTTGCATAGCCATATCATGAAGAGCCAGAGCTGACCCTGTGACATGAGGGAACCCAAAATCTAGGTGGTAAAAGAATAAAAGTACAGGAGGTAATATTGTTTATATCATATGAATCAAGATGTAATACTACTTTAATAAGAGAATTATTGGGACAGGGGAAAAAAAATCCTGGAGTTTTTGTTAATATGATTCTGTAAATATTTGTCATTCTTGTGGTAATTATAACTTCAGAAGTAGAGTTCAAGTTTTTCATCTTTTTCCAATATGCCGCATTCCGAGAAAGTACAGTTAGCAGTGTCATTTGAGTGATACAGTATAGACTCCTTTCTTAGTAATTAAACAACTCACCTAAGGACATTTTACTATTCGTGACAGTTTTGTCTTTTTTATGATCATTCTGCCTTTACCTCGGCATAAGAGATATAATGTTTATCTGTAAAAAATAGACTCATAAAATAGACTCAGTCCCTAGCTAGCTGCTCTGCATTCAGTGTTTCCTGGTTGCCAAGCAACATTATTCTTATTACCTGAACCACTTCCATTCAGTGTGCGCATCCTTCCATGAAGAAAGAACATTTTCACATATACTGTACATACACAAAGCAACCTCGTTTTACCTTCTTTTGTGTCCTTGCTCTCTTCATCCTCCTTTTGGTCTGACTCCAGGCCTGCTTTGGGTTCTGTATTATCTTCATCCTCTTCTTCATCCTCTGTATAGAGACAAAGAAAAATCTGTGTCATCTGCCAAAGCTTCGCTCCCACCCCTTCGGTGACCCATCTTGAACCCAAGCCCTGGCTGCATTCACACTAATCGCTTACAGATCTCCTGTACAAGTTTGCAAACAGCCCAGACTCTTCACTAATGTAACAGCACACAAATCATGACCTCCAATTATAATCACAGTCTCAACTTGTTTTGGATCAACATTGCTTATTTATAAAGGATTTCATGAGGATTTGTACAGCTGCATTTTAACAAATTTGAGCCAAAGATAGTGAGATAAAAGAAAACTTCTAAGTTCTGATAGCCATGTGTGCCATACGTGTGTGTGTGTCTGTGAGTAAATCAAGATGTCTGCTGGGAGGAGAAGTACAGATACCCATCCGGAAACAAGACTGTTGAGTGGCGTGCCTTCTCTGTGCTCTCTCCTGACCCCCCTCAGCTGCACTGTGCCTCGGGGCCTTGACGACTCACCCCACAATTAACCCAATCACCCCAGCCAAAGAAGCAGCCTGGTGCTCATCTCCAACAGGCACCTGCTTCTATGCCCAACCCCCTATGCAACCCACCATGCTGGGCATGTGTTCCTAACCCTCCCCACCCCTATGACCCACGGCTGCACATGCTAAAGGGGCGCCAAGTAGCTTAACACCCACTGGACACCTGTGGATTAGAGCCTGCCGTCACAGCCGCATTCTAACACACACACAGGGCTCTGTGGGATTGTTTTCTTGTTGACCCTGTGTGGCAGAGGTTAACAGACATAGGTCATGCTGACAGTAGGCGCCCAGTTCTAAGGAGGAAGTGATCCCATCGCTCCAGACATGGCATGGCTCATACGGTCAACACCAGGGTGTTTGTGTTCACACCCCCTGAGACGGAACAAAACACCTCAGGGCTTGCTCGACAATTGAGTGTCAGAACTACAAGAATTTGGACTCTAACACTACTGGGTTATGTCTTCTCTTATAATAGACTTGGTGTGTTTAAAGCATTTATAGCTTTATCTCATTCAATAATATTTTTCTTCTGTTTATCTTTATCAGCCTAAGTATTCCCTGAATCCATAACACCAGAGGATGCAATCTAGGTGGTGGTGAATAATCTGAAACATGAAACTCCTGTGGCTTCTGGCAGGGTAGCTTTAGTGCATTGAAATATTGACTGGGAGGTTTAAGAAGCCTGTATCAGTGCTGAGATTCTTCCCAAGAGGATTCTGGTGAATGTGGATCAGTGATGTGAGTGCAATTTGGGCCTGAGACAAATGTGGTTTA
Organism: Heterobranchus longifilis; assembly: GCA_028570985.1. Taxonomy (NCBI): domain Eukaryota; kingdom Metazoa; phylum Chordata; class Actinopteri; order Siluriformes; family Clariidae; genus Heterobranchus; species Heterobranchus longifilis. The sequence goes on from JAOVVB010000030.1 coordinate 6,893,644, forward strand.
GCTGCTGAATGTGACCAGACCTCTGAGCCAGAGACGAGCGGGGAACCGAGGAGTCCTCAGGCCCAGACAGGCAGCCAGCCAAGGAACCCAGACCATACCACACTACACCGCACCACACTTCTCCACCAGATCCCTTCTCCATCTGTTTTTCTCTTGTACTCTTCTGAGCTCGGAGGTGATGCTGTTTGCATAAGCAGCACGACTCACTCTCTCCATTCTAGGATTTTCTGACTGTTCTTCCAGGCCCGGACAGAAATAATGTACAAATGGGAACAGGGAGGATATTTCAAGAGCACGGCATGGCTTAAACCTGAGGGACCACTGTGGAACAGCAAGAAATCTGGGCTGAACTTGACCTGAATTGACCAGGTTTTGGGGGTGGATGATGTGGTATAGTCCAGGGGAAACAAGAGAAATCTGAGAGGCTGGACAACGTGAAGTGGTCAGGCTAAGAACAATCACTAACCACAGAGACTGGGACAACGTAAGCTGGTCTTGATTCATGATTGCGGCTGCAAGGCCATAGGTTCACAAGCAACGTGATAGAGACATGCCATAAGTCCTTGTGGTTTGCTGTCTAAGCTACAGTTATGCGTTTTTATGACCCAATCATAAAAATCAGCGACTACAGAACATTAAAAATGACTGTTTGTGTGACATTCATAGGGGTGAAAAACATAATATGCAAAAGAGTTGAAGCGAAATAAAAGTGAAATAAATCCATACTGTGTTAACAGTTGCATTTAAAAGTAGTTAATCTCTACATACCATTTCAAATGGTATTAAAATACCTACCCCCCCGAGTGTCAGGGTATTAACCAAAACTCTGAGATACAAGAAATGAGAAGGGGGGAGCTTTAACACAACCTAAGTCTATCCAGTGGGCATGTAATCTTCAGTCACAAGATACTTTCACTTCCACCTGCCGCGTAATACCAGCCAGCTCTGTGGGTCAGCGTATTAAGCTCTATCCTCCCTGCCTGCCAGTTTGATGAAACTCTGGGCCTATGTGGCATGGTAATGACATCCTCCGCATCTCATAGCTGTTCAATCTTTCTTCAGCTTTCTCATGCTGCTAGTGTCAATTCAAATCCACACTGGGGCACAGTGTTCTCAGAGGATGAAGATCTTAAGCCAGTATCTCAGATTGCCTATGTATCATTCAACCAGACATGATGATTATGATGGCCATCAGTCCGCTGACAGTACGCTGCGTGATCACTTTCTTTATCCTTATATCATCAACCAGAGGTGAACGTACAGAGTGATTATATATAGGTGAGCATATGTAATCATTCCAGGAATGAAAGATCATAGCGCAATATTTTAACAGGTACTAGGATATCAAAGATTTTACCCTTCAAATCTCCCAAAGGTGAAACAAGAAATGTCTCAGTGTGACAGTGGGAATATTAAGCTTGGCATTTTGTCTGTGTGAATTGGACGACATCCAGTATAAGGGCCGGTGCCTGTACTGTTGCTGATAGATAGAAGCTGACATGAAGCACTTTTATAAAAGTCGAAAGGGATGGTGCAAAGCGGCACAGGTAGTGGAAAAAAAATACACGCACAGGATGGGATCCTATCCATTAAACGGCAGGAGGATGCAACCCAGCTTTTCATCCAGCCTTTTATTGGGCCAAGCTGTGCAACTCCAGGCCTCCCATTTGGGATATGGAGCTCATTACACAATCAAAAAAATTCCCCCTCATCTGACAAGCGGGGAGTTTTCCTTCTAATGTGCAGTGCCAAGAAGGGGGAGGCTGGTGTTCCTCACCAGGCCTTCTTCTCCACACAGAGGAAAATAGAATAGAAAGAGCATGAGGGGTATTTCCGTGTGGGGGTGTGAGAGATGGCAAAAGAGGGGGAAGACCCTGGTTCTGGCTATGAACCATGTACTGCATATCTTCTCCGTTGTGAGCCAACACAGACACACAGTCACAATTTGCGCCTTAGACGTTGGGTGTCAAGCAGCCTACAGACCACAAAAAAGGCAGAGAGCAGAGAGCAGAGGAGGAGGCGGCAGCAATGCGGATATGAAAGAAGTCTCTAATGTGGCACTGGCACGCCACCCCAAGCATGACATAAACACCATCAATGCATAGAACATGAAGTTAAATCAAGCTTCTAAATACTCCTAGAAGAGCTGATGAACACCTGAGAAATGCTTGCAAAACTTTATAAGATATTTTACCCCCAAAAAATTTTATTCAATAATAATAATAATTATAATAATAACAACATCTGAATGCATTCTTGATGAAATTTTAGCTACTGCTGACCAAGGATTAACCATAAGCAGTAAAATGGCAGCATCCAGAGTTTATTAATTCACTTCTTAACATTACCTCAGCACTTCCTGCTAAGCATGCTGATGGTCGTGCTGCAGTCTCTGCACCATGACTCATCCACTTCTAGACAACAAAAGATCCCTCTCTTTTCCTCACATTTCAAATAAGACTCCATGTGAGACTGTCAGACTTTCTGAAGTCAAGCAGTGGGGGAAAGCATGCTTCCTCTCTCCGGGCCGTGCTCATCAAATGGGCACTATAGAGTGAGGAATAGATATGCTGAGCTCAGAGAAAGAAGGCAAGCCTTTAATTGACTCAGAGCCACTCTTCCCCCTCAGGCCTCCTGCAGCTGTGCACTCGTGGGCTAAAAGTGCCCTGTGCCCCCTCTCACGTTCATACACAGACGCGTAGCCACCATCTAAACTGTCGAACTGGGACTGATGGTTACTTTGATTAATCTACTAACTTAAAAGATAAAATATGTAAAAGTGGTCATCAAATGGTTTACTACAGTATCAAGCTATTAAGCATTAAACTGAATTGCGGAATTAGAGCAATAAATAAAATTTACTTATAAATTTACTTTTAAAAAGCACATATCAAATATGGTGTAACCCTTATAGTACTCTTACAGGAGGTTTATATACATTCTGAGAGACATACTGTATTCTGTAAATCGCAGATAATGCAAAATCAAGAATTCTGCCAAAATGCTGACATGTTGTAATGCTTCATAACATAAAAACACAGTTTACATCTCGGTACGGTTTTAAGAGTTGAAAATGCACAATACAGTTAATTATGGAAATGTAATTAACAAATAAATGAAGTGATAAAAATATTTTATGACAAGCAGTAAACACAGAACCATGTAGTATAAAGCAGGACTTTAAATAATAATAATACCATTTAAACAAATCATAATAATTACAATGAGTATTTCAAAATAAACCAAAGACAAATAGCAAATAATAATTAAAAAAAATCATTCTCCTTCATATCTGCCCTTTTTGAAAGTTCTTTAGAACTTCAGCACTTTTGAAAACTATTTACTGGAAAGCACAGATTTTGGACTTGGCCTCTCAGTGCCATTCTGCATCCTTATTTTCATTTGTCATCATGACAAACGTCTCAGATCAAACCCGCTGTGCCTTTTATAGCAGCGCTATCAAACCTTTATCTCCTGGCACAAATCTGCCTCTCCCTCCGAGTCAGTGCTCTAGGGTCTGGAAATATTCAGAGCAACAGAGATAAACAAACGAGTCACTTTGAACACAGATAACTACTCCGAACCTCCACTAACGCTTGCAGGAAATGATCCAGATTGAGGGATTTTTCAGGCCTTGTCTGATTTGGAGAGGAAGAAAAAAAAACACAAGTGAGCTAAATAAGCAGGTTTGACATTAGATTAATTACAATCAGCATTTGAAAGCTCTCATTATTTTAATATACAATGTGGGTAAATTCCAGACTAAACTATATGGAATTTTGGGATTTTATTTTTTATTTTTAAAATATCATAATTAAAAAAATATATATGTTTACATATGTGATTCAATATAAAAAGTTAAATAATAGCTAGTAGTCTTAAGTGTGTATTGGTACGGCAACATAACATTTTGCATAAAATATAGACCATAATTTTTTACATTCATTTGTCTTTACTGGTTTTACAAAACTACACAGCAGGACTCGCCAACATTATAACATGACATTGTTACCGTCATAAATTACATCACAGGACAATTTTCTGAGATATAGTTGTTAGAATGTTTTTTAAATGTAAAAAATGTAAATAAATGTTTTAACTAATTAGTTCAAATTACATTGAAACAGAAACAAATGGATTTAGTTCGCAATTTTTTTTTCAGAAAAAAAAGTTGAAAGTTTAGAACTATTTTTCACAAAAAGTAATAGTTTAAAATACATTTCGTAGGCATATCATAAATATAATTTTCACATTTTTTAAAAATATATCTCTGCTCTTTTGTTAGCAGTTTAACATAAAGTATTGATATTATTTTTGTCATATCGCCTAACGCTACTAAATGAAACCCATTAATGTGCAAATAATTTATATATCTACAGCACTGAATTTTACTGACTTGTAAATACAACAAAATATTTATTCCAACAATATTTCTCTCTATATTGAAATCTCACTGCTGATGGTGGCTTAAAAAAATTATAAAAACTTTTCCCAACATATCTTTAACAGATAATTATGGCACAATTTTTAGTTTCTTTTAAGTCAATCATATTTCTTAATTTCTTACACAAGTCAAGGTAGCTAAACATTTCAGTGCAATTACACTTCTAAAACTAAAACCACATAATCTAATACAAAACAAAAACTACTGAAACTGTCTAGGTTTAGAGTGATAGCTTGTATTTTAGAAATAACCTCAACCAACCCAAACCATTTATTTAAGGATCAGACAAAAATGTTTAAATAAATCGAAGATTTAAAAAAAAGAGAGAGATTTTTTTTTCTTTTAAAAATGAATGTTCTAAATACACCACCATGACGGTAAACACAAACTTTGAGCTCCACACTAAGCTTCTCCTATTGCGTAGCTTTTTGACTTTGAACTACCGAGGCTCTAAGCTGCGTCGGTTCTGCGGCCTGAAACCGTGGTGCCAGTGAAGCTGGCGTGCTCCCAGAACCACATCTTTAAGAGAGCCATCATGCCACGCCATGCACAGGCTGGCCGCAGAGCATGATTAAACCTCATGACTTCAAACTTTCCAAACACTGGCCTGTCAAAGTGAGCCACTCAACCAGGGCAATGAGCTGAACTCACTTTTCACCAAGTCGCATAAGAAAGGACAGTTTCATTAAGGGTTTTGGTAAATGGGTGAAGTGATGATATATCGAACAGTACGGCATACAAAATGTGTCTACAGGGATGTGTGTTTTGATTAAGACTAAAAAAAAACAGAAGAGAAAAAAAAAGAACTAAAAGAGAAATTTTTCACATATATTATCCATGCCTGGTCCCTTGTGAAAATAAACCCAGTATATTTTCATTTATCATCTCAGAAGGTCTTACATTTCATACAAGTCATAGGTGACAAAGTATTTAGGTTTCAAAATTTACAAATAAAATGCAACAAAGAAATCTCTTTAATGCATTATTCCCTCTTGTCTCCTAATTCTTGCTTCGGAACTAGCAGCGAATGTCCCGTGTGCTAAGAGTGCTCCCTGATGGTCATGTGTGGTAGTGTATCTTTTACAGATATGTGCGGTTCATGTGTACAGAAAATCAAGTTATTTCTGGTGTTACTCTATCCAGGACAATTTTCCTTCTGTTGAAGGACAAGAGGTTTTCAGAGGAATGCTTGAAATATTTTAGATCTGTAGTCCAATCAAATTGCTTGGTGATCTGATATTGCTTTGTAGACATACAGTAAGTATGAGTGACATTAAATAAAAGAAGAAGTCGACATTAATCCTGGAGGGACTCTACAAAGACCATGGAAACTTAAAAGTTCAATTCGGTACATGGAAAAAGGGCAACTATTCTAAGGAATGAAAACATATTCCATTCGATTTCCAACACACATCAGATGGCAAAAATTATTACAGATGCTCAGTGGACAGCAGCTGCTTTTCTTAGCAGAGAGCAGTTTCATGTATCTTATTATATGTGGTGCTATGAAAGAAAAATTGCATCTGGGTCCCACTTGGCACGCTCCACAGACTGTGAAACACATCATTTCATCTGATATAATTTTTTGTTCACTCGGATTTGACTGGCATCCTATTTCAATCCGGACCATTTAGGGTTTCTATTTGCCATGAAACCGGAGCCGTGAATGTAATTCGCACTCTAACTGGATACACTGCGGAGCATGGAGGTAAGGAACTGCAGGCTCTGATGTCACCAATTAATTCTGCCAATATGGATCAAAAAGAACGTAAATGTAACAGCATCTAAATTCAATATGACTTGTCCTGCACCTACAGACTGAGCTCTGGGAGGAGAAACAGGCTGCGAGCATGAAAGGGGGAATTTTGGCGCTAACCTTTAGTTTTGTGAATGCTGACACCCAAAGCTTTTCTCTCGCATGAGAGAGCTGAAACAACACAGCAGCACCAAACACTTCCATATGTGACCCGGGTGCATGGCTCAGCTGCGGTCCCAGAAAACCATGAGCCAGGGTCAATACTCCGCTGCTAGCTGTGGAGATGGAGTGAGCCTCTATGACAGCCACATAGAAGAGCTAAGGAATGATCATCCTGTACCTCCTTTGGAGATGAAGCTGATTTTTGGGCTTCTTGTATTTGTTGGTGAATTTTTTTGGTGTTTGCAACTATTGACATGCTTATGGAGGCTCAGATTTAGCCTCAGTCTGATCATTATCCATTTAGATATATTATAGAAGCACTAAATGAATGTGTGTCCTTTTGCATTTCATAGTTTGCTGTTTCATTTCTTAACTGCTTTATTATGAGACATGACGTGCCCTCGGTCAACATTCTATAATGCTTTACAGACTAACTAGTTCAAACTCAGTTTGCTGGTAATTAGGAAACATTAAGGCCCACCACCAGTTAAAACAGAAGTGCAGGGGGGTAAAATGTTTAAAAAAAAAAAAAAAAAACTGTCTGTGAATTATACATACTCCCAGTGGAGACCTTACAACTAATGATCCAGAAATATGCCAGCAAACACACCACAAACACACACACACACACACACACACACCACAAACACACCACACACTAAGATTAACAAAGAAAAAAATAGCTTCCATGACCGTGTGAACCCTTAACCTTATTTGTGCTGAATTCCAGGGTGGGGAAATGCAAAAACTGTAAGACTGACTAAGAGCCGTTTGCGGTTCACTAACAGTAATTACAGCTACGTTATCACAACAGGCATCCCCCTGCACACAGAACGGCAGCTCCTCGGCCATGTTTCCAGCACGGCTCATTGAAGGGTTCTTTAAGACCGAGTCTCATTTCGGAAACCCAGACTTAGCTACAGTACGGCGGCGCGCTTTTCATCCCAAGCCGGTGCCAGATTTAGTTAGGCTCGACACATCCTTGCTCAGCTGAAACGATTCTTTTCTGAGAAATCTTTGAGCAGAATCAATGATACTTATCACTGATATCTGATGGAGAGACTCGTAACACAATGTCAGCATTCTGGTTTACCCACAATGCCAAGGTCCACTGGTTTTGGCCATGCTTTGGTGATTTGGCCACTTAACTGTTTAAAAAAAACACGACTTCAGAAAATCCATGTGGAAATCTTTAAAAGAAACCTCAGCTATTTCATAAAAGCATGACTTTAAAAAAAAAAACACAATGCAATCCTTATTCAGTTAATAAGACTCACCTCATTTAAAGATGGCAAATTTAAATAGATCATTTAAAACACTATACAAATATAGCAAAGGGAAAAAATAAATGCATAACCTTTTTATGTTCTGTCTATCTATTAATATTAACTATATCTCTGCCTCTACAACATCTTCAGCAATGATAAACCTGCTCTTCATGATAATCATAATCGGCAGTAAGTGCTAAAACCATGTTTATATTGCCAGTGACGGGTGGTTAATCTGATTCACTGTAGACAATACATACTAAGCAGTGATTTATCTCTGACCTACAGTACCAGCACACAGGAACCTGCTCACAGCTAACACCACTCATAATCATTACAGTAATGATGTGGCGGAAATAAAACATTATTTCATTAGATAATTAAAGTCACGTGCGAACGCTGTGTAATGCAACAGCCTTAGCTTAAGTCAAAGGTTCAGATGGGTCAAACCCCCAAGAACACTCTGAGGAGTTTTTGTGGTCTAGTTTTTTTTTCTTTCAGCAACCACTTTAAACTAACTAATTGTTTGTAAGCGTTGGTGGTCCTCGATATGACAGATCAGGTTTCGATAAATATTGTGGATGGTTGTACACATACAGTAAACAATACCTGGAATATTATTTAAAATGCACAGTTTAAGGTTTATGACATTTTCAACACCTATTGTTTTGTTCATAGTTCTTCATATGCAAAATATGAGACTTATGACAAAAAAAATGTCATAAGTCTCATAATGTAAAACCACAACATGGTGTTATACTGTATATCAGGCATGTTGATGATTTGGTTGGATGCAATGCAATCTTTTTTGCAACCAGGTGATATTTGCATAGTAAGAAATAAATGCATCCACACTGATATGGGCGGCCCAACGGAACAAGAAGGGCTGTTTAGTTGCACATTCACTGAGAATACCAGTACAACAGTCTCATAAAGTTATCATCATTCTCCTTAGTCACACTGCTGCAAATCTGTAGCCCTGTCCTACTGTAGCTGCTGCAATCTGTTTACTGTGTTTATTTTATTTTAGTGATCCAAGTTTTTTTTATTGTAGATCATTGCATAATTAAGCAGCCATCCTTGTCAAAGCAACCCATGGTTCAGTTTACTACTAATGGAAATACTGGTATATTATTTACTGGGAATTACCATTTAAATACACTTTTATTTACTACGTAATATTAATCTATAGAGGTACAGGCAGAGGCACTGGTACAGGCTTAAAAGAACTGGTGGAATAGTAGGAGGCTTCTTGCCTGGCCTGGTTCGCATACGCAGCTTGTTGTTGCCAAGCCAGGAACAAATGCCAGGGGTGTATCAGCAAGAGCATACAATGTAAAAACCTGCCAAATCAAACGCGCAGATCATAAACGTTCAACTGTGGTGACCCATAAGGGGAACGAAAAAAAATGATGACCAAAAAATATGCATGATCAACCAAAGTTAAACAATCAACAACATCAAAACACACCCTACCAAAGTCCTGACCAATTGAGTAAAGCCTACACGTGCAAACAATTTGGCACACAAAAAAAGTTGGAATGTCAAGCCATCCAAATGAAAAAGTTTGAAAAACTCCAACTCTGTTGGATGTTGCTAACAATCTGTGTGGGCCTTTACTACTTAACTATAGTTAATATATAGAACCTATTACTCATACTAAAACACAACTTTAGATAACAGTAGGAAAACAGAGAATATAAAGCATCTTCCATGAATTATGATGTCAATTTGCTGAGTTCCAGGACCAAAAGCTAAGCAGAAATCAACATTTCAACAGCACATAACTTGGCTAATCCCCAACACTGCCTTTGGGAAAACTTCAAACATACACAGATGATCTTGGCAAGCAGAAAACGAACTCTGCTTTACACAACTGTCACTGTAGGTATTGTTGTAATTAATAAATGTGAACGCCAACATCTCCGGGTATTACAGCACCTGGCTTTAACTAGAATTTGCCAGGAAAAAAAGAGGAGCTGCTGCCGCCCGACACATATAGGATCTGTTTAGGTTCAACAATGAGTTGAATGGCCTGAACAAATAGAGTACAAGCAGGGGGTGATGTGACACTTCAACTCTCTCTCTCTCTCTCTCTCACTCATTCTCTTTCTCTCATATACACTCCACCTTCTTGTTCTTCTTATTCTTTTTTCTGAGTCTGGGTCACCTGCTGACAGTCATGTAGCTCTCGCCAGGTGGCAGACTCTACTCCAGAGCCGACACTGCATCCAGACGAAAGCAGATAAGAGGAGGAGGTAAAAACAAACAAACTGCACTGATCATGAACATCAGTAATGGCAGTGGCCAATCAAAGCCTTGTCAGTGGTTGCACTTGCTGAATAAATGGCTCGCCCTGACAGGAAATTCCACCAGCAATTTTAATTCTGATCAGGCTTCAAGGAAGTGGAAAGAATAAAAACACATCAATTATAATGACAGGAAGTCTCCAATCACATGGCAAGCAGCTGTTGCCAATGCAGGGATCAAGGAGCCATGAGAAGATGGTGGGGAATCTAGTACAAAAGACATGATGGGAAAAAAGGAAGCGGGAAAAGTCTGAGGGAAAGGAGGAGAAGACAGCACTAGTTTTGGCAAAACTCCATTTTAACATGCATTGCTTAATGAATCGCCCATTACAGTGTAGAAGGAATGAGAAACTACAAGCACAAGAGTAAAACTACATGCCTTTGCATTATATCTACCAACAATGGTATGCAAAAAAGAAAAAAACTCAGCCGAAGCCTGTTAAGGGGTACCATCCATATGGAGCTGTTTAAAGAACTTAAAAAAAAAACACACAAAAAAAAAACATCTGTTTTATACCAGGCCTGGCTCCCGAGTCTGGAGGATGCAATCAAATTAGTTGAGCTGTATGCATGCTTCGTTATAACCAGGTCATAAATTGAAAAAAACAATTGAAATATAATGCTTGAAATATGATTTGGTTTAGATGTATAATTGAAGTGTATGTTAAGGACAAAGTATGATTACATCAGGATCGAGTACTGGAAAATTGATGGTCAAATCCTAGCTTCTATATTATGTACTGTATACAAATGAAGTAAGTAGGAGCCATGTCTTAACTAATAACACATCAAATCCACTATTATGAATTATTTTTTAAAAAACAGCAAATTGGATTTGATAAGGCATTTCTATTTGCTACACGCTATATAATACAAAAGCCTTGAAGTTACTGAGCACCTTAACTGATATACAGTACAAGAGATGATCTCTGCAAGATGTACAAGTAAACCAGTGGCCCTCCTCAGTGAGGCCGGCACAATTTCAGGTGATGTTCTGATGATAGAAGACATCTTAAATTACCCCAGTCTGCATCCACTTAACAGCCCTCTCAATGCCCTTACTGTTCTGTATTCCAGGCAGAGCCACTGATGGGCAGGCATCTCTTTTCAAAGAGTCATTCCCCTGGCTTTTCTCTCAGGAAATGGAGGCCACTGCTGGTCAAATGAATCTTAATCCATCTAGGTTCAAGCTCCCGAATGAACCCAGACAGCCGAAATGACAGCGCATCTGACAGTTATGAAAATCAAAGCACTTCCCTGGGCAGACACTTTTCATTTAAAATAAAAAAAAGGAGACACAAGATTGCCTTAACATAAAAATATGTTTCATGTGTATCCAAAAGAATCACAGGGTGATATACAGTAGCTTAAAGAGAGGTGACAGGGTGAAACGGCCTATAGTGGTTTTATTATTTTTTTTCCGTAATAGCCGTTGATGTCAAAATAAAACCGCTAATATTCCACAGACTGGTGGACTGCTATGACTAGTAATAACAGTGATGCATGTTGCAGCTAGCAGATTTGCAAAATGTCAGTGAGTACCTTCTGACTGATGTGCTGCTAGTGGAGTCTGTGTCTCTTTAGAGTAGGAAACCACCTCTTTGGGTAAGAAATCCACCTGGGTTATCTTGGAAGCTCCTAATCTGTGCATCCTGCGCCTGTGAACACACATAGACACAAAAACACATCCACATACATAAAACACATTTGCTGTCGGATCAATTTCTCCAATTTGATCTCATATTTATATTGAAAACTAAATACTAGGGATGCATCACTACTGATATTGGCATTTACAGTACTGTATATAAATTCGGTACTGTACTCATCTACGCCTATTTATGAAAAAAGCTCTGATACCAAAAACCAATACCTCGTGATACTGTTTTACATAAACATAGCGTACACTAATAAACAGACAACATGAAATTACCGTGGTTTGGAAATATTTAACTTTTAATAATGGCAGTCAAAGCCGGTAGCAAACTCTGCTCTGTAAAAATATTAAGAAGACCTCATAAACTGTACCATATATAGAGAAAAAAAGGACGGCTCAATTAAGTGTGCGAAGCAATATTAGCGATGATGGTCATTAAAAATGAGCACAAGGTGCCACGGATTGCACAGACACACACATAGAGGTATTCATAAACATAGAGGTGAAAAGACATATTGTCTACACATTGTTCTCAAGTCAGGGTGTGCTTCATGCCAAAGCCATAACATCTTAAACATAAAACACATCATGAACAGTTAATTGCAAGCAGCACATGTCAGCAGCCAATGGCGGCAAAAAAACAAAAAAAAATGCCTACAGGCAACTCTAGGTGAGTGAAAATAACAGCTTGTTCCCAGTATATTGTTCTTCATGATCAGTCACTGACAATGAGAAATCTCAACACAATGAAGACAATGAAACATACTTTGGAGCGGTACAAAAGTGCTTTTTCAAAAGTGAAGCAAAACCTATCCTTTTCGATCTCAAAAAGTGCTCATGTACTTCAACTAGCTAAAATTATAAAGCACTAGCCTAGAGCATGACCATAAATATGTTTAGTTTTAATTTTTAACGGG
>JAOVVB010000030.1:6917487-6932830 GCA_028570985.1 Heterobranchus longifilis
TTGGATTTTTACAACATTATTGTTGAAATACACAGTCCTGAAAAAGGGGCGTTTCTTTTTTTGCTGAGTATATATATTGTTGTCAAAAAATATTTTAACAGTGTTTAGAAAATGTTCTCATAGCTTTATTATATATAAATGAAGCTGTGTATTTATAAAATTATAAAATTACTCTGTCTAGGAATATCATGAGAAATGCATGGCCCTAACACTTTTTTTTACTGTCCTTTGCTCTGTACCAGTTTACATAGTATGTGTCAATATTAAAGACCTTGTCAACAACACACATGAAATTGTCTGTTTACTTACAGCACTTATCTTCAGTGGGAGCACAAACCCAGCTCATCCAAAGCATATTGGCAGTATTGACCCAAACTGTGATGTAGTGGAAGTGGTAAAAGGTAATGAGCCATATTCTGCTGTAAAATCATAAACATGAGTTTCACATTTACTGTACGTTATTTGTTGTAGAGAAGAGAGCAGTTTATAAAGTAAAAGTGCCAGTAAAAGAGTAAGTAGTGAGTTTTCTGATAAGATATTGTAGCATGTAGATAAATATAAAGGTTTGCACATATTAATGTTTTGTAATAGAAAACAAAAAATTATTTACAATTTATGAAAAGAAAATGTAAAAGAACATAATACAATGGAACCTCGGATTGCGAGTAACGCGGTTTGTAAGTATTCTGCAAGACGAGCAAAGATTTTTAATAAATTTTGACTTGGAAAACGAACAAATCTTAGTTTACGAGTATCATGTATCACGTATGCGCTTCTTGTTTTGATGCCGAGAGAACAAACGGAAACACTTATCTGTCGGGATTTATTTTTACTTTTTTTTTTAAAGGTAAATTGCAGGTTAATTTTTTTATTTTTACTTTATATTTTGTGTTAATTATTTTTATGTATTTATTTTTTGGGCTGTGGAACGAATAATTAAAGTTTTCATTATTTCTTATGGGAAAATTAAATTTGGTTTACAGTGAAATACGAGCCCGCTTCCAGAATGAATTATGCTCACAATCCAAGGTTCCACTGTACTAATACAAGAAATTAGATGTGGTTGTGCTGCAAAAATACAAACAAAACATAAGAAGGAAAAAAACAGAAATAATTACACTTAATGCAGACAGAAAAAAATTTGCATGCAAAAGCATAAGAGAGGAAGGAAGTTTTAGAAACATCTATATCATAAGTTTAAATGCTAAAGTGTTATAAAAGAGTACTGCAAATATAAAATAATATAAAACAAATTTTAAAACATCCAAAACACAAAATATTTTACCACAAAACTAATTATGTTTGTATATGAAATATTAAGAACACCCTTTAGCCATAACATTAACATTGCTCACCAACTGTTAAGCAGATCATGGACTCCCCATGCTTATGTACAAATAGGCGAAAAAAAAGTCAGTGCTGGCCTCAGTAGAAAAGGCACACCAGAACACCCAGTGAACCACAGCCTGCCGCGCATGGGGTCCATCAGGTAAAGAATCTAAAGCCACGGACCAAGCCTCCAAACTCCTGATCCCAATCCAATCGAATACCCATAAAATGATCAGTGTATATGGTGGCCTTAAAGTCTGGATCCATAGGCATTTTTCCTTATATGAAATGTGATAATTTTCATAATAATTTTCATGATAATTTTTCTTATTTAGCATATACAAGTGCTGAGAAGACAGAGGCTGTCAAGTGAGCATTTGCTGTAATTTATACTTTTAAATAAATTTTTACCTATGAGTCCAGACTTTTGGGTGACCCTGGAGATTGGGTCATTCTATACTGCACTTAGTCTGAGAACAAATAATAAACAATTTTAACAGGGGGAAAAAACACAAAAAAAAATCTTTAACAGTTTATAACCAATGAATATTGAAGTGGTTACAGCATATTAAAAATGGATAATAGAAATTGTTTTACACTATTAACATTTAAATATTTGCATTATAAATGTGTTTATTTCACTTTAAATGTTATAGTGGTTTCATGTTTTATTTCTCTGACATTGCAGATGCTTTTGAAAGCTCCAGGATGCTTTGTGATCAGTATTACCTGATGTCTCCAGAAGTGGAGATCGAACAAATGAATTGTGAGTTTCTCTCTATCCAGTCTTTCTTTCTATGTGCTGTGCATGATGAATATTCCCAGGTTGGAATGCATTGTTAACATTACCTTGTTTAGTAAACATGGTTTCTGCACCTAGAGAGAGGCTGATACACACAACATTTCTACTTACAACATCACTTCTGGCACATTGTATGGGATATTTTTTCTTGTTTGTGATTAATGTTTTTTTCATGATGATTTTTTTTTCACAGCATTGTATTTCCATATTTTAGGTTATTAATATGAGCCATAATATTTGACTCACTGTCATGCAGCTTGATAAGAAGAGCCTTAATAACCTTTGCTTTGTGTGTATTGAGAAATACATCAATCTGCCATCAGTAGAGTTCAGCCCTCTTGTCCTAATAGAATAAACAGCATGAGTGTTTTGAGAAGGTTGAGGCTCAAAGGGCAGAATGTCCAGAAGCCAGTCAGCATTACTGCTAATAGGTTACAAATTAGACACCATACCTAAGTTATGACTAAGTACAGAGATGCAGACACAAACATCTTTTGTGTACAACTTCGAATGTGTCGAATCCAGATGAGTTTACATTTTTATGCACACAGCATGGCATATATTGTTTGTAGTTTTTACATTTTCTTTCTGTTTCTATTTCATTGCAGCTAAAAACCCCAGTGAACCCATTAATATAGTCTATGTGCCATCTCATCTTTATCATATACTCTTTGAGCTATTTAAGGTACAGTACTTTCAGATTTTTCTCTTAGCATTAAGTGTGTGTCTTTGGTCTCATTTACTAGCAAACTGGTGACCCCAACTTACTGGCATGTGTGATTACAAGCATTTTACCCCAATCAGCCATAACATTTAATCTACCTGCTTGATATTGTTTTGGTCCCACTTGCACTTACAAAAACGCTGTGACCTGTCAAGACATGGACTCCACAAGACCTCTAAAGGTGTACTGTGGTATCTCGTACCAAGAGGATTAGCAGCATATACTTTTATGTTCTGTAAGTTGCAAGGTGGAGCTTCCATGGATCGGACTAGTCTGTCTAGCACATCATCAAAGATACCTGGAAGCCAGGTCAATAGTTTGACACATATCCCATTAGTGAATACAATTTCCATGAAGGGGTGTACTTGTTCTGCAGTAATCTTTAAGTAGCTGGTAATTCTGTAAATTCTGTTTTTCACATAAGCGACACATGCACACAGCCATCCACACAACGTAAAAGTAAACATGATCCATTAGACAAGGCCACTTTTTTCTATTGCTGCATGGTCAGGTTCTTTTGCCCATCTGATGGTGGTGTTGTGGCTGATCTGTGTATATCAGTGGATTACCAGCTGAGGCCATTCGAACAGCATTTAAGTTACTTGTCTTAGTGAATAAGATAAGTTAATATAGAATACAAGTTTCTCTTGATACTGTATATAAATTGTACGTCATTTTATTCGCCTGACCCCTGATGAGAAAGCTAAAGAATATAATCGCCTTCACAAGAGGTTATAGTCTGCTCCTAAGCCTACTACTTACATTATAGTGGGGAATTCATTTCACTGCATATCGTACTGTGTATGACTGTGTACAGTATGTGACAAATAAAATTTGAATTTGATTTGAATTATAGAGTTTACTTTTCATTTAGCAATTTCCAACAATGTTTAAGCATGTTTACTTTTCACACTATTACATCCTTTTGAATTTGCTTCAACAGAATGCAATGAGAGCAACTGTAGAAACCCATGAGAACAGCACGTATCTTCCACCAATTAAAGTTCGAGTTTCTCTTGGATATGAAGACCTGACCATAAAGGCAAGTTTCCCCCCCTTACTCCTCTGCTTGGTGTGTTTGAAGAATGTTGTAGGTAATTACATAATTTAAAGTCATGATTTAAAACAAGCCTGATTGGTATAATTATAGATGTCGGACAGAGGAGGAGGCGTGCCTTTGAGGAAGATTGAACGCCTTTTTAGTTATATGTATACTACAGCACCAAGCCCTGTGACAGACAATGCTCGCAACGCGCCACTGGTAAGACAGAGCCAATTTGCTTGATTACATTTGAATGATACTGAATTTTTACAGTTGAGTACAAAGGTTTGCATGAGAAAAACTTAATTATTTTGACTGGCTTAGAAATCAGTTTGTTACAGTTCATTTTTCTACTCCTGACCAGTTTTAACAGCACTGTCGAATGCTTCATATATAAAGTATAAACCCACCAGATTAACTGTGTTCTAAACAGTCACTAAGTGTAAACTGTGTGTTAATAGACATTGGCTAGGTTGTAATTTAGCAAAGGTACAATCAGTTCAGTCAGTCATTTACACTGGGTTCAATGTCTGGGTTTGTGCAGGCTGGCTTTGGTTATGGCCTTCCCATCTCACGCCTCTATGCCAGGTACTTCCAGGGAGACCTTCAACTTTACTCGATGGAGGGATATGGCACATCAGCTGTCATTTACTTGAAGGTATATTGTAATTACATACATTTTACATTGACACACACTAAACTCTTGGTACTCCTGTGCTAATGTAATATATGTACAGTACCGGTCAAAAGTTAGGATACAACTTTTAATTCAGTGGTCTTTCCTGATTTTTTTTTTCTTTTTGCTTTGTAAAACAAGGACAAAGGGATCCAAATCCAATCCAATTGCCTTCACAAGGGGTTATAATTATTTGCTCCTAAATCCATATGAAAATAGTTTGCAGTGGTGCTTGGTTTTATGGAATGGTGTAGTATCTGTATAATGACAACTGTCCCGAAAATAAACGTAATTGTTTTGTTTTCTGCCCATCTATCTTTCTGTCTTACTCTACATGGTTTCTAGGCGTTATCTTCTGAATCTGTGGAGAGACTGCCAGTTTTCAACAGGTCAGCCTTAAGACATTACCAGACATGCATCGAAGCAGATGACTGGAGCATCCCGAGCAGTGAACCAAAAAAACTGGGAAAGTATGATTACAGTGAGCCAGATGTAAGAACTGAAAGCAGGTTAAATGATGGAATATAATAGGATATATCCTAAAGGGCTAACAAAATTGCCTTAGGATATAATTTTCATTTATATGCATTTCAGTTTTAGAATTGCTGGTTTTACATTATACAGTGAAAAGGGCATTTTAATAAACCTCACCTTATGCCTCATTTTATTCCTCTATTTTCAGGATATAAGCTAATTTCCTTTAAATTATCTATTCCGTGTAATGAAAATGAAAAAATATTTTATTTCATAAATGTTGTTCCTCCCTGGGATATTTGTGTAGGACAATGCTCAGAATTATGACTAAAAAAAACATCTGACATGCAAACTCTCTTTAAGGTGGGTCCAAGTTTATCCTATGTCTGTGTCTAATGCCTTCAAAATAAGCATAGAAATAACGGAAATAACATCATAATATTTGTTAACCTTAGGGCATTGGTGGCTTAGCGTTAGTCTTCTTGCTCGCCAATGCAGAAGGAATGGGGTTCACGCCCCAAGTAGTAGATACAATTTTTTTTAAAGTAGCCTGGATAAAAATGGAAGAGTTACATCTGGAAGAGTATCTGATGTAAAACCTAGTGCCAAAATTAAAATGTGGGGAACATAAACAATAAACTGTGACAACTTCTAATTGGTGAACTTTGCTGACCCAGAGGAAGCCCACTTAAAACTTTTAAGTTATAGCCACCTCGATCCCTGCATTGTAGTAAAACTTGTGTACTTGAAAACAAATCACCATCAGCAATCACCATCAAGGACATGTCCCTGACTAGAACCAGTATTAGTCTTTATCAGTCTACACCTAAATTATAAATCACCTAAATTTATATTTTTGGATTCCAATCATCAAAGTGCAGTAAGTTGAAGCTGATAGGAACTACTGAAAAATCTGACAAATTCTAAAACTGTCTATCATGAGCCCCAGACGATGAAAATCAGATTTTGATAAGTATGTAAGCAGAAAACATTGAAAAAATAATCAACTGTTGCAGTCGGTTTTAAGGAGAAATGCATTTTTTTTTATTATTTCATGAGAAATTATAGCAATGTGTCAGGTGTTAGGGTTACCTTGTGAATAAAATGGTACACATGCTTTTAGATTTTGTTTAACACTCCATTACATGACTGTGTTCACATTACAAGATTCAAATGGAGAAAATATTTTTTTTGCCTGGTATATTTTGGCCATATTTTCTACAATCTAACCCGACAACAAACGTGCACCTGAGATCCAACTTATTTAAATCACATTTGGCACTGTTTGATCACCCAAAACAGATTTCATGTAGGTTATTTTCCTTTCATTTGATGCTGTTACCTGACCACGCATTCCCACCAGTTACAGTGCATATGTCAGATCTAGAGCTCTCGCTTAACACTAGTCCTAGCAGTCACATCTATATCAAGCGTGGGCATACACCACCTCTTAAGTTTGTTGCCGTTTGTGCCACATGTATTTAGAAGCAAGAATGGAATAATATAAAACACAATGCATGGCAAAATCTCTATTTTGAAAGCCTTCTTACTAGCCAGGGTCTTACAACCCCAATTGTTTTACATCATACTTTACTGCGCATTGACATTGCTGTTTCTTTTTTCTGTCCTTTTTTATGGGATCCTCAACAGCTGACCATCTGTTTTTTTTAAAGCAAACTTCCAGAGCAAATAATATTTGCACTGAAGGCTTGTGTTGCATGTTTATTTATTTAATCGCTACTGCATGGGAATATTGTATTTTTCCATGATGTACTTGCTTAGTACAATGCTTTGGATATTGATTTTGAAAATGTGCAAATACGTCTAGTTTGAGGGCTGAGGTCTTTTCATGTTAAGGACAGATATGCACCACTTAGCAACATGAATGTAAATCAGTGAAGAGGAGAGATTGGATCTGGGCTGATCTGAGAAAATTTAAATGGAACAATAAAGCTTGTAATGTGAATTAAATTGCTGTAAATGTGACGTAAACAACTTCCATGAGTCGTGTACAGTGTCAATTTAGAAACCATAACGAATGCTTTATATATGCAATCTAAAAAAAGAACAAGTCTGAATAACAGTATACCACATGCCCATAATGTTTGCTTTCACCAGCACACCGGAAAAAGAAATCTTTTTTTTTCTTCTCTTTTTTAATGTCTTGACAATTGAGCAGTGTAAATCATGTCACAGAGCAGAAACATACAGTATAGGGGCCTGTACAGTATTTGTATTGCTGGTGTTTGCAGTGAAAATGTGCACCAACATACAGTTTGTGTTTAAATGTTGTGGCTGATAAATGCCTTGTATGGCCAAATACTGTATATATAATACCATTTCAATTTACCAGGTTTTGAGAACTTTCACCCTAAGAATAACTTTCTATGTCATTTTTATTAAACTTGTGAATTTTAACACTGTAACAACTGAAGTACCTGTAGGTTATTTTCTTTTATATGAATTTTTATTTTTTATTTTTTATTTTTTAGAAATAACATTTGTTTCTAATTGCATGATCTCAGGATAAAGGAAAATATGCTTTACTTTTTATTTCTTTGAATTCCAAGTGTGATGTGTATGCTTAAACAGGGGTATATCTTTTACTGTAGAAAACATTGGGACATTAGTCATTTTAAAGCATTTGCAGAGGAAGTATCTGTTTTTCACCCCCAAGCCAGTTCAATTGCTGTAATCACTTAGTCATGTTAGCAGAAAACATTTCGCTTTGTAATGTTCAGCTGGTTTGTCATGCTAGATGTTTTTCTTTTTGTACGCAGTAGATGCTTTCAGCATCAGACGTTGATTTTTGCACACTTCAGTGTGTCATTACTTTTACCTCACCAGCGCTATTTATAGTCATGTGAATGTGACATGGGGCAGGGACCGTAACTGTCAACAGCAAATTGTCTACAGGATTACTTCCTGTTCTGTAAACCACTCGACCACATTTTGCACATGCAGTGCTTTTGGACTTTGCTAAAGTTACAATTTTTGTCAATGAAAATATTAAATCATACAATTAACGAAGAAAATATGATTGTGATATCTTATTTGTGTGTTAAAATTTAACCAAAAAGCTGCAGTATATGCTGTAATTTATATGGATTCGCTGTAGGAGGTGAAATCAATGGTTAAAATGGTTAAAGATATAATAGTTGTATCCAGAATATGACCTTCATTTTATAGACCTTAAACCTAATTTCACCTCCTGCTGTTTCTGCTTTTTGCATTGCTTGCATAGCTGACAAGGAGGATAAAGCATCCTGTTTCACTAGATGCCATTGGTGAAGCCTAGAGGAACACAAATAAAACAAAATAAGCAATAGTCTTTATTAATGGTTTCAGTGCTATGTGTTTTCTCTCAAACTTTTTGCTGTGTCATCCTTCCACACATCCTTCCCTTTCATGCCTGTTTCAAAAGCAGAGATGGTTTCCTGGCATGGAGCCAGTGTATAGTCCTGGAGCTCAGGCACGTACCCAGAACAGTATGTTCTTTATTTTCTTCAGTTCTGCCCTACCCATCTTGAACACTCATGTTGCCAAATTAAAATCACATTTAGAAAACACATAAGGCTGTTCCTGGAGTCACTCCATGACCCTTCACCTACAGTAGTAACACCAAACTGCAATATTTCTATTTTTAAGTTGTAATATTAATGGTTCCAGTGTTATGCTGTATGTTTGCTGTTAAACTGTTTTGCTGTGTCATTCTTCCACACATCCTTCCCTTTTCTGGCATGGATCTAGTGTATGTATACTGTAGTGCTGAAGCTCAGGCACGTACCGGGAATACCGTTCTTTATTTTCTCCAGTTCTCCTGCCATACCCGTCATTAACACTCTTGTGGCCACACCACAATCTCATTCAGGAATCACACAGCTGTTTCTGGAATCACGGCATGAACTTTCACTTAATAACATCAAGCTGTCATTTGCTGATATGCCACTAGCTTTGACTAAATGTTAATATAAGGGCAAGGCATGCACACTGTTGAGTATTTATGGATTACATGCTACAAGTAGGAATTTGTTCTTTGATCTAATGCAGCAGTCTATAACTTAATGGCTGGTTACGAGGCTCTTGTCTTTTCTGAATGGAAACAGAGTATGTGTACTGAGGAAAGTTATTACTTCCAGATGACACTGTGTGCGTGATTGATTACACCTTGCTCTAAGCTCACACATACAGAGAATTTTGACCTCTAAGCAGTGAGAGTCAGCAAGCAGCAGGAGGTGACTCAAGTTAACTTGAAGAACAGATCAGCTCAGAGTAAATGATTGATAAGTATTCTCGAGTAAAGGATTGCTGAGGTCAGTGATCGCGTGAGTGGTGTGAATTGATGTACAATAATGCATGCAAATTTCAACTTAAATCCACTGTGAATCTAACAATAATGATTAAAAAGTGTCAACAAAAATATATTGCCTTTTTCAAAATCAGACATTAATTTAGAATTTTGACTTCTAGGCATGCTAAAAAAATCTACTCCAATCTATTTCTACTACTCAACTTTGCTAATTATCAATGTGTTGATTTATGAAAGTAGTTGATATGTCAACGTTGAATCCGTGCTCAGAGCTTAAGAGAGAGCTTAAAAGGATTAGTTGTTTAAACGTCTATTCAGCTACCATCTACAGAGCTCTGCTAGCAGGGTGCCTAATGTTTATCCTTTTATTTTGCACGAAAATATGGGCGATTATTAATTCATTATACAGTAATGTTCTGGCTCATACTGTAACAGTTTAAAGTCAGACAAATGTAGAATGTGTTTTTCATTATATCATGGGTGCAGTTTCTGAGACAAATGTCATGTTTATCACTTATCTTCTCAGATTAAATACAGTCCAAAATAACTCAAAAGTGTGGACCCGCAGGCAATTTAAAAGTATGAATTACACCAAATGATCACTTCACAGCACTTATAATAGTATATTATAATAAATATAAATGTATTTTATATTACATTATATAAATGTATAAACAGAATAGGATTTAAGAAAAATATAAAATATTTATTATATAAAATGCCTACGGATCCAGAAATTAAGGCCACAATATACACCGATCAGCCATAACATTAAAACCTTAATATTAAAACCACCTGGGTTTTGGGTTCACCTTGTGTGCCCATGGTGGTGCTGGGCCCTCCGGGTATGGCCCTACTGGGGTTGTGCTGCGGTGTCTTGAACTTGGTGTTCCAATGCCTTTCTATTCTGGCCAGCACTGTTTTTTTTGTTGTCTTTTCTGTGGGATTGGAAAGGCCACAGACATGGGTGAAACTTGGGTGTCAATGATCCTGTCACCAGTTTGCTGTTGTATAGTTGGTGATCAGTGTTGTGCAGTTCACCTGGTGTTGATGTTGTTAATGCTGTGCATGATTGGTGTATATATTAACAGGGTTTTGACTCTTAAACATTTAACATTTCCACATGTTCCACAAGACTTTTAACTAACAGTGTATTGATTTGTAAGAATAAAAATTTTAGCAGGTTTAATGATCTGGCCTTTTCTGATGTTCACATATTTTTGTCAAATCACTGTTAAACATTAATGTTAAATTCACTTTTGAATTATTCCTTTTCAAGCAATATACAGTACACCAATCATCCAGAGCATTAACAACAACACCACCAGCTGTTATAACACCACCAGGTGAACTGAACAACACTGATCATCAAATATACACCAACAAACTGGTGACAGGATAATGGGCATTCAAGGCTCACCCATGTCTCCGGCCCTTTCCAATCCCACAAAAAGGACAAAAAGCCAATGCTGAGCAGAATAGAAAGACATCACAAGAAGTCACATGATGTCAACAGGAAGTAAAGGACAGACTAGAAAAAGCAGACATAAATAAGGTTGATTATTATGTAATGAAATTTAAGTGTAAGTGAAGTTCTGTTTAAAGAGAACTACCAAAGATAATGTGCTTGCTTCTACTAACCAATGAGATGAAAGTCTGAGCAGCCAAAAAGTAATAAGGATATATGAACAAGGGGCAAAGAACTGTCTCGTCCTGTCATATGCTTACATTTTGGCTTTGCAGTAGCAACTTGTTGGCTTACATTAACTGCTGTTCACTATATATCTTGGTAGTTGCCTAGTGAAGGGTTTAATAGTCAAGAATAATTAAAAACACTAGCAGTGGGTTTGGTGCATAATTCGTATTTGTTTGGTTGTTGAGATCAAATCTCAGCAATCATTCTCCAGTATTCTTAATTAATCTTTAAAATTAAAATATTAATATAGTGTTTTCACAAAACATCAGCTTCAGTGCAAACTGCAACATTTTTCTAAAACCACTTACTGCATATTCCTGCAGGGTTCATGTGCTTGAGATAAACATGTTGCAACTTCACCTTTGCCCAATACAGTCACTAGTATATGATTCCTACCGGTTCGAGCAGAATGTATCGTTTGATTGATGGAGGCAGTTTGAGTCTTTTGACGCCAGATTCAATGCAGCTGCACATCGCCATGCGGATGGCACATCTGGCCAGGTGTTGCAGAGAACGTGGATTAGTGCAGGCAGCAAACAATGAGTCATAAAACCTTGTGTGGCTCTTAGTAAAAGAAGGAAAGAAATATAAGGTTTATAATGTATGATAAAGTATATACAGTACTGTATATGTTTATAATAATGCATAATCAGGTTGTTCGTGCGTTTTCTGTTCAGAAAATTACATTCCTATTTCAAATATTACTATATTTACCCCTATTTTAAAATGTTATCTGTTATATATTTGAATAGTTAGCAGATTCAGCTTCCTAAAGGCTTTTGAAACTTAAAAAATGAGAAATCCTGCGTTTTTAAGAGTTCCCCTTAGAAGAACAAATCATAGAATGCTGTAGAGTGATAAATGAAGCCCTAGTTCTCCTGATATTTTTGGTGGACCAGATATAGGTTATCTTGACCACAACTCAGCTTTATACTAAACTCTCAGCACAAAAAATCTTTCGAAAACATACTCAATTCCAAACCACTTAGGTCTCAGTGACACACCTTGTATGTTGTTTCAGGAATAGCTGCTCTCCATTTTGGGGTACTCATAAGATGCTCATAGGAATTTGCCATCACCTCGACTGTCCTGGGGTCATCATGGCTCAGTTGCAACACCTACAGTAGTTAATAGAATGGACAGTGTTACTCTGAATCAAATAATACTAAAATACTACATTAGGACATTTTCAGTCCTAAATTAGCAAGTAAACTGTAAGCAAACTTGTACCTTGTGGAATTGTTTTGGGTAGACTCTAGGTGCTCCATAGTTAAGCAGGAGCTGGAAGCAGCGATATGGTACACAGTAAGGACGCATCTGCCCCATATTTAGCACGTACTGAATCGGTGCACAACCGTTCATGTCCATGATCTTGGGATCAGCCCCGGCCTCAAGCAGAATCTGCATCAGTGCTTGGTCACAGTTCCATGAGGCTTTGTGAAGGGCTGTTTTTTTGTCTTCGTCTTGGATGTTTGGTTTAGCCCCATAGTCCAGCAACATGCGGCACACAAGATGATGCTTCTCACTATACGTCTGTTCACGGGTATCCATAGCCCAGAATGCAGCAGTGATTAAAGGGGTTTCCATATGGGCATTGGGAACATTTACATTAGCACGGTGCGCAGCGTAAAGGCCAACCAGCCCAGGTATACCGATGCGTGCAGCTATGTGTAGTGGACTGTCTTCGTCTGTGTTCTGGCTCGGTCTGTTTACATCTGCTCCTGTTAATAAAATGACCGTGATGTGAATCTGTGATATTACCTATTCATCATGAAGACCCAACCATAGCAATGCACCAAACTCCAGTATAAACTAGTTATACTTATTGGGTTAAAAATCATAAATTGTTAATTTCAAAACAATTAGCTTTTAATTAAAAACTAAATAAAATAAACAGAGGTCACTTGGCAGCCCCATCAGCACTATTTTAATTAATACATCATTGGTGGTGGTCTGTTCTTTGTTATAGCACAATTTACTAGTAAACAAATTATACACATTAAGTTTGACTTTGAACATTCAGTGATTGCTGGTTATTTGTAAACCTTTAAGTATCAGCTGTCTGGCACACTCCACCGACTCCTGTGTACTGCAGTAATGCAGTGGGGTGTGTCCACTCAGGGACATGCTGTTGATCTTTGCCCCCCAGTTGAGCAGTAGAGCCACACAGTCAGCATGAGACAATTCACAAGCCACATGCAGGGGTGTTTTCCCATTGGGCTTCCTGTTCACAGCTGCTCCCCTCTGCAGAAGCACCAAGGCACTCTCCACCGCATTGTGCAGCATACATATGTGAATGCCCATCGCCCAGGAAGACTCCAGCTTATAGTCTGGTAGCCAGTAACCTAGAGTCAATAATGCATTAAATAAAGCACAGCATTAGAGATGACCTTAACTCAGAATAATGTAAGATTTTATGTAAAAGATTGGGTTCAAGTGCCTTTGACTACTGAGATTTTTTTAAACAATAGTATATGTTATTGACCCAATCTCGTCAAAACCAGACGAAAGCAGATATTAAAGAAAACCTGTATGATGATGCGTGCAGTTTGTTCATAAGCTTTTGTTACTTCCTTTTTTTGGTTGAAAGCAAAACACAAGCTTCAAATAAATAGTTACTGCTTTTAAACTCATGGTTATGAGAAAATTTCAACATGACTTGTTCACATTTCTACCACAGTGTTTTTTAATAAGGGAGGACCCTTAAGAGTGTATCATCTTTTCAATAAGCCTAATTACATTTCTTTACGTTTTCTTTGCGTGTTTATATTGTTTATGTCAGTGGTTCTCAGTGTGGGTCTTATATACACCAAGACATCTTGGACAATGCTATACTTCCAACTCTGTGGCAACAGTTTGTCAAAGGCCCATTTCTATGCCAACATGACTGTGCCCCAGTGCACAAAGCAAGTACTATAAAGACATGGTTTGATGAGTTCGGTGTGGAAGAACTTGACAGAGCCCTGACCTTAACCCTATCGAGCACCTTTGGGATGAACTGGAATAAAGATTGCGAGCCAGGTCTTCTCGTCCAACATCGGTGCCTGACCATATAAACGTTCTACAGAATTTATGGGCATGAGTTCCCACAGAAACCTTCCAAGAAGAGTGGAAGCTGTTATAGCTGCAAAAGTGGGACCGATCCATATTGAAGTATGTCTTTGCAGGTTTGGCCAAATACTATGAAGATATTACACAACCCACCATTTCCACATTTCTTATATTTATTACTGAGTTATAATTGTTAGTCTGTTTGAACTGAATGGGTTTAATCAAAACCTTAATAGTAGTGTATGTCGGTCTATAATAACTTGAATTTACATCTTGAATAAAAGCCCAGACTTTTTTTAGTAGCCTATTAAAAAAAAAAATCCCAATCACTTTAATAAATGAGCAAAATATTATTGCTCATATTTAAATAGTGTTCATGAAATAAATATGTGGTTATGGGGTCGGTGGAATTTATTTTTTGCGTCAAAATGCAGTAAGCTAATAGGCTACACAGCGGTCCGGGTTCGATAGGGGGACTATAATTTCAAGTTACTTAGCGGTTATTTTCTCGATTTTTCATGACTATACTGCATACTTTTATTCCGTTGAAAATACTTTGAAAAGACTGAGAGCACGCGACCAGTGTGACTCAGCGTTACAGCACTGAGTGTGGCGCCATCTTCTGGCCGGCGTCATTCATTGCTCATCTGTTACTCAGTATAACTACTGTATTTACCTTGTTTATAGGACGCCAGTATTCTTCCTCGGTCCTCCACGTCGAACACCGTGTCGATATCGAAGTTGGTGGTGCGGAGTATCTCGTCCACATCGTCGGCGTCATTGCGCTGCAGCGCGGAAAGAAACCGAGGCTTCATTCGGTCAGCGTTTTCACTGAGTGACAGACAGTGTAGGAGTGTGAAACGTGGACACCTCGCACTATTTATAGAGTAGAGTAGCATGGGATAGGCAACATTAAGTAATGTTGAACATTGCGTAACTCTTCAAATTAGAAATACAGTACACTGGTTCTACAATATTCCCCACTGGATGGAATAACATTATGGCCTCTGAATATTATTAGCATCTGCAAAAGAAAAAAGGCAATGGAGTTTGCATGTTCTCCCCGTGCTTGGTGGGTTTCCACTGGGTAATCTGGTTTCCTCCCAAGGGCGCTGGTGGCTCAGTGGTACGTGTTTCGTCTGCCATGTGGAAGACCTGGGTTCGGTTCCCAGCCAGTGCCCAAACCCCAGCCACTGGATGCAGTGCCGGTCCCAAGCCCGGATAAAATGGGAGGGTTGCG
>JAOVVB010000030.1:6945281-6963261 GCA_028570985.1 Heterobranchus longifilis
AAAACTTCATTTATCGTGCACTGTCAGCGTCACAGAGAGTGCAGATAGTTTATGTTCACATACAGCTACATGACACTGCATGAAAGATCATATTTGAAAAAGCATAAAAGGAACTCTTTAAGAGCGATGTGGAAGTATTTCATTGGCCTAAACCCTGACATCAACCCCACAGAACAACTTTGGAATGAATTTGAATGCATCCAGGCCTTCTTGCTTGACATCAGCACCTGATCTAGTGCTCTTTTAGCTGAATGGGCAAATCCCTAAACAATGGTCCAAAGAGTCATAAGAGCAGCAGTGAGGGGGCTACATTAACCCTATGGATTTGGAATGGTCACACATCGGTATGATAGTTAGAGATCCACATGTTTTTGGCTATACAGTGTACTTGTCAACTTTATATCTCAATTTAGACAAACAAGCAAGTTTAACAAATGTGGTGTTAAAAACTTTTCCTTTAGTCACATAATGAATGTTAAACTTTCATCAAGTTTCATCTAAATACCTTACTCCTTACTGGGTATACAGTATATATAAAAAAATATATAGACACAGGTAAGACTGAATATTTTGGAAAATGAATGTTGAGTGTGTGGAATACTTACCCTCTCTCTCAGTTACCCTGGGGGCCAAGGACTTGGGTATAACAGTGGAGAGAATGTGAGAACTCTACAGAAAAAAAAAACATGGAACATGGGAAATAAAGAAAATCAGATACATGGTTTATATTTTATTACGTACATACTGTATCCCTCTTCTGAAGGCCATACGGTGGTTACTATCCTATTTTAAAGTTGAAAATAGTGCTTTTAATGTGCCCCTTTGGAAAACTGCTCACATTAAATGCTCTCCAACTCATAACCCCTTGAGATAACTAACAAGGACCAATTATATAATTACAGTGGATGTTTGTTGAAGGCAGAAAGCAGTAGGGTGGCTGCAACAACATTAAAGCCAATGATGGATGGAAACGAGAATCAAATTGAGCATAAATTAATGAAGTGTCCTTCTTCATTAATGATAGAGTAGCATGAAGGTAACAGATTCTGTAGAACATAACATGTAAAATAGCTTATTTGACTGAGTTTGATCAATAACCAAATAACCAAATAACTTTATTCTAAGGATACAATTCCATTTGATGTATTATAATGAATAATTATCTGCTATTTGTAGGTCTGATCTCCTCCTGGAACAACGGCTCAAAAGCCTAAATAACTCTTATATTTAAACCTATAGCAGAAATTCAGGATATCATGTCAGATTAACTCACTACCACTAGCGCTCAGGCATGTCAGTTGATTTTTATGTTAAAACTGGCCATGTGTTTTAGAAGCATAATCAGATTCACAGTAAGAGACTTTTAACAAAACATGACATAAACAGCATTCAAAACACATAGTGATAGTTAGTATTATGCTAATGAGAATATAATTATTAAAAAGCCTGGGCAGGTGAGTATAAAATACTAAGGTATGTAAATAAAAGATGTGTAATTACTCAATCTGCCAAATACGTACATAAATCTCTCTCTTTAAATCTCTCTCTTTGTGAATGTTCAGTAATTCTCTATATGTTGTCCAGTTTATGTCCCAGTGTCCTACTTCTCTTTATCCACAGTCTAGTGCACACATGTATATATGTGGTGAATCTTACCCTCTTCTGGAGGCCGTCCTCAGCCTCAGTAGAGCTGTTGCTGTCTCCTATGCCTGTGGAGGGTCCAAACATCTGCGTCTGACCCTTCACCAGGTCACTCTCGTCCGATCCTGAAACATATAGCACGAGCCAGAATTTAGACACACATTAACAACATAACAGTATCCTACTTAAAAACGTTTTTTTTTTTTTTATATTTGCCTCTTTTCAAACTTTAATCATTGCTCATGAGCTGTTGGCATTTTATTAAAGAGAGATTGAGAAAAGGTGAAATAAGCGGGAATCCTTCTAAAGAGCCTGTCTCAGTGAAGTCTGAGGGTCTTTCTTAGCCACCTTATTCAGTCACTTCACATCTTATTCAGTATTCCAGCCTTGTCAGGTTTTATCTCCATTATTATGGCATGCTCACAATGAACATGGTCGCAAGGAGCCAAATCCTCTGCACCAAAGAAAAAAGCGACTTCATGCCAAAAGCACAGATGAGAACATAAACTGGTGTCATATTTAGCCATGGATTTATTATTTTTCATTTGTATGTCCAACATATCTTGAATTAAATTAGCCACTCCTAATTTCTTCATACTAAATTATATACTTTTTTGTTTATTAAATGTAGGTTTAATTAAAGAAATGGGAACAAATGTTTAACAGTGACATGCTGCAAAAATACAATAAAAAATTGGTTATTTACCAAAAATGTGAGACCTTCAGGAAGCCTGAAGAACAATTCCTCAAGACTACATTAAAAATACAAGAAAGTCTGGCTCTCTGGAAGCAGAATATGAACGAACGAGGAGTGGCTCAAGACTTTGACAGACTGGCACCTTGTTACAGAAAATTGTTACTAAAATGAGTTTTTGTCAAACTGTGATATTGTTTGGTGGTCATGTAAATTAATTAGGTTGCCATTTTCTTTTCTAAAATGATGTGTTCGAAATTTCAGCTGTTCAAAAAGAAACTCATCAACGGAAAAAACCTGTGTGTGTGTACAAGATGATCTGGTTTTAGATTGCCTATCTTAAAGACAATCATTACTGTAAAGAACGACTTCCTGGGTTACATGCGCACAGTGACGAGGAAGTGTGTGTTTGTGGCTCACCTCCTACAGTGAGTTGTCTCTCGGCACCCTGCGGCGCAGCACCTCTCTCGCTTGGTTGTGTGCAGCTGTTGACATCGTTGTTGTTGTTGTTGTTTACCTGGATGCCGTTTTGTTTCATCAGCTGCATAAGCTCCGACTCCAGCGTTGCGATCTGCACAGTTCATACCATGGACGAGATTCTGTTAGATTGTTATCTACATTCTGACTGTCAACAATGTTCCCTAGCCATGATCTGAGTTAGAATGGAAATTCAGTAGTAAATATACACTACTCTTTTATCTCCATTACAATATCGTATAAATAAAAGACGCCACCATTTCATTGTGGCTTGAAAAGGGAATGTCTGGAGACTTGCACTTTTTTCCAGATGTTGATTTAATTGTTGATCAGTGTTTAACATGGATAAAGAAATATACATTTAATAAATAATGCGAAAGTACTATTAGTAGGATTTATAGCAGGACAGACATGCATACTGCAGTGATGAAGCTTCAGGGAAATAAGCAATTGATTGAGTATACAATTTTGAGTGTAGCAAGTCCCCGACTTACAAACTACTTCCGTTCTGGGAGCACGTTTGTAAGTCGGATTTGTTCTTAAGTCCGACAAAGTGAGTCTTATACACCTTTGACACAAGTATAAAATGTAAAGCATACCAATCCACTTGGCTAAATCTGAGCGGTGCATCTGTTCCCCTTCCCCATGTGGACAAAAAACGTAACTGCAGGTAAGCCTTTTTAAACATCATGAGTCATCTGAAGTCATTTAAATTAAACCCAGGAGGGAGGACAATATATTTACATATAATTGTAAATATTGGTATCTGGTGCACTGCAGTGTCTATTTTAATACAATTAATGCAAGCGTTAATGCAAGCGTTTGTAGATCCGTGGTCTGTTCGTATCTGCAGAAATTCGTAATTCGAATGTCGGGGACTTACTCTATTGGTTCCAGCTGTGAAAGCCCCAAATAAACTGTGTGCCTGTGTGTTTGTGTGTGTGTGTGTTCGCATATAATTACCCTCACTTGAAGCCCATGGATCTCAGCTAAATGAGCCTTTTCCACATCCTCAAGTCTCTTCTTCTCTGCCTCTTCCCTCTGGGCAAGCTCTACCTCCCTGAAAAAGAGTCACACTCTTTTAATAGATGGTCATGCATCTGTGTGTGTGTGTGTGTGTGTGTGTGTGTGTGTGTGTGTGTGTGGTTTGTTAACTGGCAGCGTGAGCAGGGACACATCAGTCACCATGTGTCTGAGGATTCTTAGTGTTATCCCACCCCAGCTCCACTGGAATAAACTCTTTTTTATCAAACTCGCAGATTAGACGCAGTTCCCTTTTAGAAAATCGCCCCAAACTGAGCTGCAATTAAAGCTGGTCAGGTTGTACATTAGTTGTTATGACAGGCATGCTCACTCTCTCTCTGTCACTTTACTGCAGCTCCTGTGCACTCTCTCTGAGAGCCAAAACTACACACATTCAGAAAGAGATTATTCTGATTATAGTGGCTAAAATAAATATGCGATGTTTTTTTTTTCTGTTAATTAATTTTGAAAATCCTTGTAAGCGTTTCACGGCTAAAGTCTCTCAAATCCAGCCAAATCTAATAAACAAACGATTAACCACTAAAACAGTCCAGCTCTCTACCCTACAGTGTAGGATCAGTGGATTAAGTAACAACATGTGCGTAACTATAAATGGTAGCTTCTGTTTTTTTTGTTTTTTTTAATGCCCTGGATGTATGTGAAAGCTCTGCTGATGATCTCACTTCTGCTGGAAATCTTTGATCAGTTTCTTGGCCTTATTGTATTTCTTTTCCAAGGTTTGGTACTGATTTTGAGCCTCCTTTAAGTGCTCGTTGACAGTGTGGCACAGAGTCTGAGCCTCGATCCAGTAGCTTTCCAGCTTTAACATCCTTTCCTTATTATCTTCAATGCTCTGCTTCAGTTGGCTTCTCTCTCGCTCCCAGCGGGCCTTCTCTTTCTCCACTGCTGCCAGCTAAAGAGAGAGAGAGTGAAAGAGAGGCAGGGAATCAATCCATAAACACAACATAATCATACAAGTGCAGCCAACTCCAGAATTACTGGCGCCCTTCAAGAGAAAAGTAGTATAACAGCAAGATGTGAGAAAGAAAAAGAAAAAAATCAATGCAGGCTCTAGAGCTGAATGCTGTTGACAATCTGTGATCTGGATTGAAGAGGGCAAAGCTAAGAATATCAAGAAGGTCAAAATGTTTTGCAATGAGAGCATCCGATATTCTCGATAAGTGTTTTTACTTTTAGGGAATGCTTCACCAAATATAATTTGTACTAGACAGTATTTTTAAAATGCAAATAACAGTATCTTCATTTGTTAAAACAAATCTATTTTGCATGTTATTATTTGCTTATTTTTTAAGGAGGATGTCAATATTTCTGAAGCTGACTGGTTTAAATTACAGTTCACTCCTGATTTGTTTCCTAAAGTGATATTCAGTGTTTTAATGAAATTTTTCATTTTTTTTTATTTAATGACAATCGAGATAATACGAATAATTGTATATTTTATGCAGTGAAATTGCTATACAACAATCAATATTTAGTATGAAGTTCTTTATTCTTCAACACCAGGTGCAGCCGTCTGGGCATAGAGTCAAAAAGACTGCAGTGCTCTGTTGTCATTTGCTCAATCTATGCCTTTTTGATTTCTTCCTGAAGATCAGGTACAGAAGTTTGCAATTCACTTGAGAATTCCCTAGTTTTTGCCATTTTTTTTAGAGTAGAGGTGGACACCCTGGATTTGGAAAGTAAAAGTCCTGCCACATAGTTGTGCCATCGATGAACTAAACCAGCTGATTGTAATCTGATAGCACAAATCTTCAACCGGATAAGCTCGAACTAATTAGTGACGTCACTACAGGGAGAACTTTAAGAGCAGATATTACAATGCGTATACTGGTTCTACAGATTCACAAATACTTACAGTATATACATACAGTACATAGATTATAAAGTGTTGCATTTAAACTATTTATACGTTTTTAATTCAAAATTATAAGTATATTGCACAGTTTGCTATAAACACATTAAAAGGTATTATGCATACATTATCTTTAGAAAATATATCAAGCTTTCTACAAATAAAAACACGGTAAATGCATGATAATTGGCTGTAAAAACCCAAATTCCTACCTTGCTCTTGAGTTTCTGGATCTCAGCCTCAGTGACACTGTGCTTGATCTGTAGCTGTGGACAGAAAGATAGCAAAGAAGAGAGAGAGAGAGAGAGAGAGAGAGAGAGAAAGTGAAGATGATTTAATGTTTAGGACAGAGGGAGATGTCCTCTGCAACCCCTGTACAGTCTCCCTCCTACTATCTTACACTCAGGATACACAGAAGAATAAGAGTGAGGAAGAGGAAAAAACTCTGGGGGAAAAAGGGCTCACTGGGATGCTGGGATTTTAACTTAATGTCAAGTATAAGGCAGCACAGTTAGTGAAGTGTAAAAAGTGTAGCACAGATGACTAGGCTTGAGTAGGATTTTGTGTAAAAACCACTTGCAGAACTGATCTTTGAATACAGCGAACACTAAAACACAGGTTTCCTGCGTATGAATATAAAGGAGTTTCGGTTCAGTTTGTTTTGCATCACTTCACAAACTGCATTTGTACTGTGAAATAAAACCCATATTTCTTTTTCAGCCATGCATAGTTATACATAAAAATACTGGTATTACAGTCAGCCCCCTTTACTCATACGTGTAATAAATGCTCCAATCAACAGTAATACTACAGTACATCATGATCTGTAACGTAAGCTTAGTGTATGCTGCCGCACTAATGAAGAAAAATGGCTGATCCGGATGCATTTCACTCTTAATAATGAGTCAAAGCAAAACAAACTTCAAACTGTGCTCTGCGAAAAGAGGATGTAGGAGGAGGAACTACCGCATCTTCTTAAAGTACGAATAATCTGATAAGACAGCTGAAACATAAAACGCAGCACAAAGAGTTCGCTGGTAGCAGAATATAACAGCAACCAATGCTGCCGTAAATGCAGGCTAGGCAAAAATAAATAAATAAATAAATAAAATACCATCCCCTAACCAGGATGTACCTAGAATGTATTTTGCTACTCCTGTACAGAAGTGCATTTCCATAGGACAGAGGGCCAATTGAACACTATGTAAACATAAAAAGACCTAAATAAAATGTTTCATGATTTATTAATATGATATAAAAAACATATCTGAACTTGGACCCTGGTCTGAAAATAATAATAATAATAATAATAATAATAATAATAATAATAATAATAATATTGATGCATCCATACACTTCAAGATTTCCCTCTTGCTAGTCTACTCCAAATGAAGTGCACTTGAAGCCTACCTCTCTGAATTTCTGGTAGAGTTTGGTAGCATCCAGCTCCGATGGTGAAATAAGGTCTTCGTTTTCAGGCAAGTCGAACACCTCAATGGTTACGTCTTTCTCTGCCCTGCCGGTTCCCACGTTCTCATCCTCGTCTGTGGCATACTCTCCTGTCTGAGATAAGCATATGAGCGAAAGTTCATTGACACAGGTCGATATCACATGTGCTAATTATTAGATGGCACCTGAGGGAGTTTAAAGTGTATCTGAGCAACTTGGACTTAAAGCCCCAGAGTATTAGTTTTGCTAATTAACATTAGAAGTCATTGCTTCTAATACGCTGTTTGGAGCAGTAACATTAACTTTAGTTCCTCAATTGAAGGAACTGAGAAACAGAATTCCATTATGGATTATGGCAACAGACAGCCTGTTATCTGATCCTGCAGCTGCACCGAAACCAGACTGTTTTTTCCCTCAATTTTTATCTGGACATGGAAAACGGACAACATTAACATTAAGCACATGCTTGCAAAATAGAGAGGAGAGTACCAGTCTCCACCCACACTGACCTGCTCAGGAGGGCAAGGTCGTTATGATGTGTCACATTGAATTAGTCAGTGCATAACACAGCCTACTCTCTCTTGATTATCTCAATGCACCTGTCCTCGAAAGCTGAAAGATGATTTGTGAGCATGGGGAAATGGTGAACATAGGGATGTTCTTTTTTCTTGATATGAACTTGTCATTAAGGGCTTTTTTTGTTTGTCTTACTACCTTTGTGATGTATTAAATAATTAATGCTTGTAATGGTAGATCTTAGTGTAAATCCAAACTTTACTTTAACTCAATACAACAAATCAATGATTTCCCCATTTCAGTTGAAAAAAAAATCTATACACAGTACATCTATATACAGTACGATCCCAACAGGAGTAGTGTTACCCTGGTTTATTTGTTTATTTATTTATTTATTTATTTTTGTACTTGTATACTCTACATGTTTTAGTATTGGTGCACTAGAGTTTTAAATATATTAATATATAATGCCCAGCGTACACTGGCCGCAAACTGACAAGCCAGCAAATTTGTCTTCTCTTACACACATCTTTACACACCGGTGACAGGGCACAGATCAAGCCACCATCCTTACAGAACCCTGCTCTGCCTCTCAGAAAGCTGCACTAAGCACTTATTACAGTGCTCTACAACAACTACTAATGACTGTGTTATTATATAAGGACAGGACATTGGCGTGATAATGTTGAAAAATGGATACAAACTATTTCTAGGTTAATACAAGGGTCATTTAAGTCAAACCGGGACTTGTGATGAAATTTCTCATTTGAATGGTGCAAACGTTTTAAAGTTTTCGTTTGTATTTTCTGTTCTCATAACTGTGTTCTCTTACTCTGCGCAGTCCTGGTTTGATTTGAAGCCCCTACATCCATCCATGTAGGAACCTACAGTATGTAGTCCATCTAGTGGCCGTGGAGGCCAAAGGATATAACCATTGTTTTTATTCCTAATTTTACCTAATTTGCATTCGGGCACACACTTCGGGCAATTTGGGCACGCCAATAAGCCTAATCTGTTATGCCTTTGGACTGTGGGATGAAACTGGAGAACCCAGAGGAAACCCACCATGCACAGGGAGGACATGCAAACTCCATGTACACAGACCCCAAGGAGGGAATCAAACCAGGACCCTGGAGGTGCAGGGCATCAGTGCTAACCACTAAGCCACGCCTGTACATTACATTGCCATTATATAAATACCAGGAGACCTCTACAATCAAACACAGTGCTGTTAGAACTAAAGAGCACCATTAGGTGCCACTCGGGTGGTACATAAATGCTTGTGTAACATTACAGTATATGTCACCCAAAAAATTCATTTAAGGCATATCATGTTGCTTAACTAATAAGCTTTGATGACACAATACATTTACTTTCCTAGGTGAACAGTAAAAAGTTGTCCCCTTCACAAGTAATATTACATGTAATTGTAATTGGATTCTATAACACAAATATATAATCGTAGTAATTATAAAATAGTAATTTATTTAATCAAATGTGGGGTTTCTCAGTAACGCTTTGTGGTGTATTAACTAAAGTGAGAGAAATAGTCAGGATGCTGAGAGAATAATGCTGCTATAATGCTGCTATACTATAAGTCAGTTATGCAACATTAATACTGGAGTCATCTGGTGATGAATAAGCTCAATTAAGAGCCATACTGAAAATCATGTGCTGGCAGAAATATTTCCATATATCAACCACTGAATTACTGTTGGATAAGGGAACACCCACGAGAAAATTATTAATTATTTACTATTTTTATTTTTGGTCAGTTTCCATTTAACATAATGTAGAAAAAAAAATTCAGAAATCACAGCTTGTCTGATTTTTGAAAAATAACAAACAGAATGAAATCTCCATATATGCGTATCTTTCCAAAGAGCTAGATATATTACAATTGATGTGTTTGTTAATTACATTACAAAGCCATGCAATGCAACAGCTTCACCACAGCTTACCTCAAATGACAAATACACACGTCTACATAATGTACACAACGAGGGAATTTCTGATGTAAATGAGCTTCTAAAAATGAATAGAATCTGGTGTAATTTATTACCCACAAACTGTGACACTTTACTTTACATAAGCAAAAGAAACACTTACAGTCATGTTTAAAAGTTAGTACCCCCTCTTTTAATTCTATTTTTCTTTTTATCATAGCGGGTGTCAGTATTAGGCAAATACAACCTCAGACGAACAACAACATATCATTTTCGGGCAATGGGTGATACTAGGTACCTCCACGATTCTGTAGCTTGGTGATCCACCTTTAGCAGCTGTAACTTGAAGAAATCGCTTCCTTTATGACTTTATCAGTCTCTCACATTGTTTTAGAGGAATTTCGGATTCTTCTTTACAACATTGCTTCAGGTCATTAAGGTTTTGGGCATTCACTTATGCACAACTCTCTTAAGGTCCCACCACAGCATTTCAGTTGCGTTGAGGTCTGGACTTGCGAGTTGCGTTGGCCATTCCAAAACCTTCATTCTTTAATTTTTCAGACATTCCGATGTAGATTGTCTGGTGTCCTCTGGATCATTATCCTGTTGCATGACCATTGACCAAGCTACAGTATAGCTGTTGGACAGGTGGCCTTACATTTGACTCTACAACACTCTGGTATACAGAGGAGTTCATGCTCATTTCAGTGACTGCAGGTCCTGTCGATGCAAAATAAGCCCAAATCACCTCTTCACTGCTGTGCTTGACAGGGAGCATGAGGTGTTTCTGCTGAAATACTGTTTGGTTTTCACCAAACATGGCAGTGGGCATTAAAGCAAAACAACTCCACTTTGGTCTCATTCAGCCATAGGACATTGTTCCAGAAGTCTTGTTAGTTCAATAACAGTTTTGTGATCCTCAGTCGTGTTTCCGTGTTCTTTTTAGACAGAAGAGGCTTTCTCCTGACAAACCTTCCTAACAAACCATACTTGTTAAGTCTTCTTCTAATTGTGCTCAGTGAGGCCGGTAGGGTCTGAGCACTGCACGGTCTGACCTTTGCACTTTTAAATGATCTTTCGCACTGTAGAACGTTCAAAACCAAATCTATTTGGAATTCAATTTATAACGTTTTACAGATTGACATGCAACAAAAAAAAAATTGCTTATACAGTATCTTTACCTTTTGGCATTGTTTTCACTCACACTTGAATGCTCTTGATCAGCGAACTGGCCAAACGTCTACTTTTATAGAGACCTACTGATGATCAATTAATCAGGGGCTTACCCTTAATCAACTTATCCTCTTAAATCTTGTGGAAGTTGTAAGAGGGTACTTACTATTGCCCATGTTTTTTCTTTTTGGCTTATTTAAAAAAAAATAATAATAATAATTGCCCGGTGAAAAGGTTATATGGTGTTGTATATCTGAGGTTATATTTGCCTAACACTGAGACCCGCTATAATCATATAATCAGATGACTTTTATTATGTTTTTACACAAAAACATATCAAATTAAAAAAGAAGAAACAAAATTTTGAATATAACTGTATATGTTTATAGATGCTATTTATAGAAGCTGTGTATTTTATTTTACTATGATGTAGCTTAATTTGATCCAAACAAGGAACGGCTCACAGAGGTCATTTTTAAAATAGAAACAAAGTCATGTAATAGTGCCATTATACTGTGCGAGTATTCTTTTTCTTAAATAAATTTGGGAAGTGGTTTCGATGGAAGGATTTTGATGAGATTGTGGGAATCCTAGTGTGGCTAAACCCGCAGATTGCTTAGCAAGATTGTAAACATCACATCACAGCTGTTAAAAAAAAAAGTTATTCCCACATTATAACCTCTAATGCAATAACCACTGGCTATTATACTAAACTGTTCCCATCCCTTCAAATCATAAGGTGAAATTTACTGCATGCAGCTTATAAATGTAATTATCCCAGCATCTCGGCTGATGACTGTATCCCAGCTTCACAGGCTGATGAGTCAGCCTTGCCTCCAGTCAATCAACAGCTCTAATATAGAACCGTAGTGCCATGGCAACGCATCACATATTATGGAAATGTGCTTCAGTCTAATGCATGGAAACAAATCCTCCTAGAAAAGAGGGAGCTGAGAGGCAGGAAAACAAGCTCAGTTGCTTAAGTCCAAGATAAAAGAAAAGTGCTTACATCAGATTCAGTGGAAGTAATGTCTATTAAATTTAACATGAAAAAATCAACACATCTTAGAATAATTAAAAAAATCTTTGAACATACCATGACTGCTATCATACTTTCTAACATGCTTTGCTGATGAAGACTTGCTATGAGGTATCAAGTTTAATCTTCTTTTTTCTATTTAAATATAACCTACAGTACATTTTTTTCTAGGTTGTTTTTCACAGATTTAGACTTTTGCTGACTTAAAGCCCTTGTCAACATGCACATTTTAAAATGCATTCATTATATAC
This sequence comes from Heterobranchus longifilis, assembly GCA_028570985.1. Taxonomy (NCBI): domain Eukaryota; kingdom Metazoa; phylum Chordata; class Actinopteri; order Siluriformes; family Clariidae; genus Heterobranchus; species Heterobranchus longifilis. The sequence goes on from JAOVVB010000030.1 coordinate 6,957,364, forward strand.
ACTTTTTGTCTTTCTATCCATATTAAAATGCCAATCCAATGTTTATTGCCATGATTAATCTCTAACTGTTATGCTCTAACACCAAATAATTTATGTACTATATTAACATAAATACATATTCCTGTGTTCAAGATACTTCAAGAGTACTTTGTAGTCATATTCTGTCTTTTTTCACTTAATATGTGTGGCAGCATCTTAAAAATTTAGTTTTTTATGTTCCTCTTTTGCATGTCGGTACGTACATAGAAGCATATTTAAACATGTTGGTGAAAGATACAGATTTCTTTAAGCAGAGATGCCAATTGTAGTCAAAATCTTGACTTTACATGTTTTCTATTTGTTAGAATTCAGCTACAATGACCTCTGACAGTTCATAATTATTTATTTTTAATTATTAACTATTTTTTATGTAAACCTGTGTAACTTAATAAACTTCCTAGTTAAACTTAAGTTATCTGTACACTCTCATTACAAGCATTTTTCATCCATATCTGCATTTAGGTGTGGATAATGCAAAAAAAAAAACCTTTGGTAAACAATGAAAGTGTGGATGGAAAAACATCACGTTGTACATCGGTACCAGTGCACCTTGGCAGGGTTATTCAGGATTCAGGACGGGCTATGGCTTGGACATATCAGTGGTAGGGGACAGATGTTCTGCTCTCAGGCTTACCTCATCATCATCAGCATCATACTGTGCATACTGCTGCTCCATCATCTCTCTCTGACGCCTCTCCTGTTCCAAAGTCTGACTGATCAGCTGAGCTACCTCACTCTCCTGCCCTGGACGCTCCCGGCCAATCACAAACCTGCGCAAGATGAAAAAGGCCAATTAGCAGGCTACGATTGTTATTGCTGTTATGCTGGAATGTTTCATAGTTCTTCTGTGTGTGTTTGAGTGTGTGTGTGTGAGTGTGTATGCATATGTTTGTGTTTGCATATGTGCATATGTTTGTGTTTGCATGTGTGTGTGTTAAGTTATATGTAGTCCATTCAATATTCATTCAAGATATTCCTAAATCCTGTTATAACTGGTTTAAAATAGTTTATGTTAAGCAAAGGGTAGATTAAGCCTATTCCCTAGACTATTCCCATCAAATTTATTTGATTCTGAATGGGCATGCTGGACACAGCCAGAACTGCAGCAGGTATACCTAGATGTTAGCTAGGTTGAGAAAAAAATATATAAAATATAATTGCAAGCAACGATGAGTGTCCCCAAGCACCCTGCGCCATCGCCATCCCCTGGTTTGGTGCCGATCGTATAAATTTCCTAGAAGGAGTACATCAAATTCCTTTAGGTGCATTTTGGCAAACGGGACAAAATAATTGACTTCCTGTTGAGTTGAGCACATGACATGCAATGTGAACGTTGTTCACCTCATTGAGCTCTAAATGTCTACTGCAAGTTTGTATGATCTATGCAGCAAAATCTCGTATGAGGGCTCCGAGCCATACCGGGGGCCCAGATTCTCAGGCATCTTAATGGCAGCAGATTCCAACCTGTCTGCCAACTGTCAAGAGTTTTTGAGCATTTTGAGCATTTTGACCTCCAAAAAGCTGGAAAAAAATCCTTAGGAAAACAATAGTACCCGTCACACACTATAACGATATAGGGCTGATGTCATAGTGCTTGGGCCCTAATAACTTAGCATTTGTGAAACTGTGAAATGAACAATAAATCCAACTCTATTTTAGAGATTCCAACTCCATTTTATTTTCATTCTAAACAGTATTCTTGATTTTGAAATCATTACATTCAAAAGTTATTTTAATAACTTTCTTTCAGCTGCTCCTGTCGAGGGGTTGCCATGACCATCTGAGCTGCACAAAACTGGGCACAGCTTTTACAGCGATGCCCTTCCTGACGCAACCCTCCCATTTTATCCGGGCTTGGGACCGGCACTGCATGCACTGGCTGGGTGGTACGGGGTGTGGCAACCCACTGACAGCGGATCCTCAGATCCCCAAACAACAACCTACTGTAGCAACATTAACCTTAGCTAAATGAGCCACCACTCACCTTTCAAACTGATTTCAATAAACAACAATAAGGAACTAATCATGGTAATATAAGAGAATTTAAAGGTGACCATTGGTCTCAGGAGCAACTAATTCTTCTCCTATGTTTATTTATTTATTTACTTATTTATTTATAATGGGCAATTGTTTGTGTTCCACCTTTATTTGCGCTGCACTCATTGCATCATCCCAAAATCCTTCTGAATAGTCTGAACAGATTCTGCAGAGGGATGTTCAAGGTAAATGCAAAATCTGATGCAGATGAGTTGCTCTACTCACTCAGTCATTTTGAATACGACGGTCGCACAGTACACTGACTAGTACAGTGAAGTCGTCATTGTTCATGCATGGACATTCCTGTCCACTCGCCTCGCTGTCAGGTTACAATGATGTCATGTGAATTGTTCTCGTTATATTAACAATGGCTGGACTTTCCCCCAGGTGCTTCTCCATGACCAACATTTTTTACTGTTGATCTGCTGCTCAGACTGTATGAACCACAGCAGAGCATTAAAATAACTGAGTGTTAAATTTGACGCTTTATTACAGGAATATTTATGCTTTTTGAATCAAAATCTACAGTCATATTTCTCTTTTGGTAAACTGGCTTATCTTACATTTTTCAGGACTATTTTTAAGCAAACGCTTGTGGGTTCACATGTGCAACAAAGGTAGTGATGTCTGGCAGGCCTGCAGGTATCTTTAATCAAAATGGTGTAATGCCACATGTCAGATCTCTCCATATATTCTGCAACCTACATTAAACCTTGGGCTACAGACTTCCTATATAAAAAGAGACAAGAATATTATCTATGCTCATTTCCCCAAAGTACTACATGATCTCTTGGCATTGTGTGAAACTAAAGCAGGAAGAGGACCTCATGATCGCTCTGTATCTGCACTCAGCCCTGAGGTACATCTGAAATATCAGCCGAGCGAATCCTCAGGGCTGCCTACTGCTCCTGGGGTTCTACAGCAGAGCTGACCTGGAAACAGGCCCATGTGCCAGTGTTCACACATACACACTGGTCGTCACATGTAAGTGTGCTTACTGAGCCGACAGGCAAGCCATTTAACCGCTTCTGCCAAAATGCTCGCAAATCTTTCCTGACTCAGAAACCAATAAATCATTCCTCGAATCGGTTTTAATGCATCTGTCCAGTTAAATTCAGTGACCATTTAAGTAGATGTGGTTAGAGACTTGGATTAATTTCTAGGTTAAATATAGAACTACAGAAGAATCTGGGCCACAAGGCGACACACTCAATACAAGAAGGGGAATTCCTGAAGGGGAACGCAAATCAGAGAAAATGGAAAAAAAAAAAAAAAGAACAGACGTTTAATAGAAAAACCTTGGATAACTGAACTGATAGTGCTTTCTATGACAGGTCTATATTGACCTATAAACATATTCTTGACAAGTATTTATTATAGTATCACACTATAACAGTGTAAGCACTGACTTTTTCCCAGTGGGTATTAGGCAGTATTAATCATTAAACCCTGTTCAGAAGGTGCTGATTAATTTTCTATATCAGCAGCTTTAGCAGCGTTACCAGCTGAAAGGCAAATCACAGGGTTATACTAAAGGGGTGCTTTTAATACATGATTGTTTCTATGGTAACTGCTAAATCATAAAGACCTTTATAGTGCATGTAATAAAAATGGGTCTAACAACAAATTTAATAAAGTACAAAAGTATAATGCTTGATGCTGCTGGTAAAAAAAACATCTATTTAACATTTATGGAAGGTGATGTGAGGTAAAGCTGGTTTTCCACCACTCTGAAGGAACGTCCTCAGAACCGAGTGCCAGGGCAAGTTACAGCACATTATTTTCTCTATCGTAGTATGACTTGTTGTTCTTTAGGAAATAAAAGTTTAATTAAATTTAAATATACAGTAAAAGTTGTGTGAAAATGTGATACCAGCATGTCCTGAACAATAACCATTTGCACTATTATAAAAGGATAATGAAGACACTAATACTTTGAAATAGCATTCAAGAACTGTAAAGTGACCAATAAATCCAAATATTTAAATCATTAAGTTTCAAAGGGACTTCAATAACATTCTTTCGGCTGCTCCCGCAGAGGGGTTTCCACAGCAGATCATCTGATCTGCACAAAACTTTGCACAGTGCTTATGCTGGATGCTCTTCCTGACACAACACTCCCTTTTTATCCAGGCTTGGGACTGGCACTGCATGCAGTGGCTGGGTAGTATTGGGGTATGGCAACCCACCGACAGCGGAGCTCGAACCTGGATCCTTAAATCCCTAAACAACAACCTAGCACCTTAGCCACATGAGCCACCACTCCCCTTCCAAAATTATTTCAATAAATAACAATAAGGAACTGCAAACACTGAGAAGCAATAATGCATAGTTACGAGGTCTGTCCCAAAAGTATCCAGCCATCTATTAACTGGATTACATGTAATATACTCCTAATTACACTTCTAGTTATAGAGAAATAAATCTTAATCTTGTGATCTTTATCATAATGCCTATTATCTATTGTGACCAAACTTGTATAACTTTTATATAAATATGAAGTGTACTCAGTATACTACATCAAATAAATTCAATTACTATTTCCAAAATGTACAGCCTGTGTGTCTATGACTTAATAAAATGCATTAAACAAACTGGAATCTTCTTTGACTGTGGTGTTATAAATGTTTTATGAACACTACTGAATTATAATAACAGTTCAAAATACATAACAAACATATAGTAGATATAAAGCCTAATGCATTCTTGTAAGTAACAATAACACTGTGTAACAATGTGTACACTGCTGGATTTATAGGTAACAATAGTTACTGCTGTATATGACCTTCATAGAAATGATTACCACTGACCTGCTTTTACCACTATCAGTATTTGCTGAACAAACAGCTTTGGCGCACCTTATCCCAGGAGAGAACCAAGTGTTTCAGAGGTGTTGCAAATATATATGCACAATTACTTCTCACTGAGGAATCTTTATCCTAGCCAGGGGCAGCCCGTGGCACAGGCAGTCATCCAGGCCATGAAATGCTGGAGAGGAGTAGGGTGGATTTTGTTTGTTTTTGCTCTACTGAGGTGCACTTTTTTTTTTAAATAGTACTGCTGGTCTTCTGTGATATTATAATGATTTAAAACAGGTTATTTCTGTGACTCCTTAACATTTACATCATAAAAAATTACACTTTAATTATTAACCAGTGTGCCAGTGTTTTGGGTAGCGCAGATGTCATGTGAACTGGCACTTTTGCATTTTTTAAATGATTCACTGAATCATGCTTTTTTTTTTTTTCTTTTTTTTTTCGAAAAAAAGGATTTGACTAAGTTTTATCACAGGCCCTTTTTAGGCTTGTTTAGTCTTTTTGCTAAATATTCTTCCATCTAACAGCTTCATTCTGATACATGATGTATCCAGGTGCTTAGAAATTAACTAACAGTCTACAGCTGGTACTGTATGGCTTAAGTCTTGAACTGCACCTGGATTAAAATTACCTTTAAATTATAAGCATTTGCAGCATTTCAATTAACAAGCTCTTTTTTCCAGACTGTTGATCTTTGTGCAAGACACTAATGTCATTCTGTACTGCACTAATATCCCTGTTTAACAAAATAAAATGTTCTTAAAATCAAAGATGCCAATGCAACGACTTGCCTATGGTGCCAACAGACTCAGAACCAGCACTGATCCCAGCTACTTCAGCAAGTACTGTATGTATGTATAAACTGCAACATCAATATTTATTCTAAAGAATACACTCTGCTGTTAATCTCTGTCATATACAGTGGAGCTGTATTTAGTCAGCCACCAATTGTGCAAGTTCTCCCACTTAAAAAGATGAGAGAGGCCTGTAATTTTCATCATAGGTA
>JAOVVB010000030.1:6972119-6993881 GCA_028570985.1 Heterobranchus longifilis
TCAGCATTAGCTTCGCCTCCTTTCCCCTTTCTGCAGCATTCCACAGCCAAAAATCCTCCAAAAATCCTCATGTTAAACACGGGGAGAACATTTATTGCTCCCGCATAAACATTTATTGAAAAGTAGTATCAAAACACATGATTAAACACGATCCCGACCAGGGTGACTCAGAACCCACTGCAGTCATTCCTGTTTGATTCAGCGAGTGAAACACCTGATCCTTAAAAATCTACAGATATCGTGTCACCAACACTATCATTCACATGCACCACTTGCACATTACAGGATCTCAGAGAGTTTGCCACATCCCCTGTCCAGTCCTGACCTCGCTCCAAGCCATTTCCACATGTTTGGGCCATTAAAGGAGCTCCTGGGAGTGAACTAATGGAGCAGGTGATTAAATACAGTACAGTTTACCAGTCAACAGTTTAACACTTAATTAAAGTAATAGTATTAAAAATAATAGTATTGTACTGTATATAGCATTGATATAATATGAGTGACAGGTTCCTACTTCCTGTAGTTTTAATGGTAACAATGGTTTTTGTTTGTGTTTAGATCCTGTCTCTGTTCGACTGTTCTTTTACGAGATCCTTCCTTAAATGTGTTCACCTGTTCAGTCTTCATTTATTTTTCATTAGTTTGTCTACTGATTTTGTCTATTGGTGTTTCTATGTCTGGTCTTATTGCATTTCATGCACACCCTGATGTGATTAAGTCTCACGATCAGTGACAACTATATCAATTTTAAAAACAGCCAATGGTTTCATTAAAACAATATATAAATAAAGTAATCAAAATTAGAATCCCGTCAACAAGATGCGTAACAAATCAATGTATTCACTTGCATGTCATCCCTAACACGAAGTGGCACATCTCTCAACACCTACTGATGGTTGGTGAGCTCTTGGTTGTCATCTATCATCACATTAGCACTGCACATTCACTTCAAGGCTCCTGCCAACTGCCTACCATGACAAGCTGTCACTATCACCAGAATCACCAGCTTTGTTTAAACCCTGCCGAACCATAAAACCGTCCCCGCTATCTTGTCCGTGAAGAAAACATTATGAGAAGAGAGCCATCCTATGCAGGACATGTCCTAAAAGCGGATTATGTGAAAGCATTCATAATGAAGGAAATTGGAGCAAGGATTGAAGGAGCGGCTTCGCAAATGGGTGATATGAGAAGAAGCGTCGACACCGTGAGCTTCCCAGCATCAATAATGCAGCCTGATCAAGCAGCATGCATTATTGAGGTACCACATTGCAGAACAATAGAAGTGCGTATGAGCCCGTTCACCTGATTCAGTCTCTCCTCAAGTTTAGAAGGAGCTGTGATAGACTGTACCCAAATTTGTAAGAACGCAGACACATTAATGAAGACAGTGAACATCTATAAATGTACTCAATCCTGAGGCAAAAAAATAAATAAATAAGTTTCCTGTATTTTCAAAATCATGGCAGATGTAGGATGATGCAGGGTTCATATGCCATATAACATGCCAACGATCTTTAAAATACAGTGAGAAAAAAAAAAGAGGGAGGCAGAAGTGTGAAAAAGAGCAAGACAGAAAGAGTGAGAAAGATATGTGTAGGTGTGTGAGATACAGAGAGGAGGAACCATGAAGCAGTGCTCCCAAGAGGAAACGCTGCTCTAATGGCGTGCTCAAATGTGAGTCTTGCATTCGCTGAGTCGACACGTTCTCCTGTCAGTGGAGGACTACCAGAACATTCCACACACTATTAAATGAATTTCCCTGCTCTCTGCTGGGCCTGGCTACACCCACAATGCCCATGTCCAACTAAAAATGGCATTCAGCCCCATTGTCTGTTGTTCGGCTGCCAGATGTAGCATCTTTAAAAAGGCTCACCGGTCTGCCAAAGGCATAATGGGCATTGACGTGAGGGGTGAGCTCATCTGTGGGATTCCTGAATGTTCATTGATCAATTATGTTCCTGGTTCATATCAGTTCAAAGACTTGGACAAGTGGCAAGGACATGCATTTCATGTGCAAACTTTCAGGGTCATTTCGGATTCAGAAATCTGAAAAAAGAGGAGATTTTAGCAGTTGAGATGCTTCGACAAATTAACATCTCTTGTGTAAGGATATAGAGATGGTTTTGCATGCTTTTATTAAATCTTGCATTGACTATTGCAATTCCCTTAACATGGGGGTTAGTATTTGCTTTCCCTTCTGCAAGTGTTACTGGTATAAGATTACAGGGGAGAGAATTTCACCAGTCTACTGGTCAGGTATGGAATAAATTTTTATTTTCATTATTATTATTATTTTTTGCTTAATCTTTCAGGGAGGGTTTTTTGACCTACTAAAAAACTACTGCTCTCTGTCATACAGTATGGTCACATTTAAATACCGGAGATTTCTTGGTTTCTACCCTAGACTGCAGAATACAGTACGCTACATTTTAGAGTAAGATTTAGATCTTTTTAAAGACCAATCTTTTCCCATTGGTATATTGTTGTCCCTAGCCTCTTGATTTTCATGTTATGTATCTATTTAGTTATTTAATAATGGGATTTATGCTTTGTTTTATCTTTTAGTGTGGTTTTGTTTTACCCTGTCCTGAACTGTGTTGTAATGTGAATTGTGTAATTCCTCAATATAATTCAATGTAAATGTGAATTCCTCTTAGCTGTACAGCACTTTGATCAGCTTGGGCTATTAAATGGCTCTAGAAATAAAATCAAACTAACTGTTATAAGTATCTTTTAGTTCATGAGCGATTCATTCTTTCTGAACGAGTCTTTAACGTGATTCAGAAGAACAAGTATTCTCAGAGTCATTCGTTCTCCGATCGCGCGTATGGGAAAGCGTCGCAAAACCTCTGTGGGTTATGTACATACAGGAAACAGAAATGAATAGTTACCTTTGAGTCTTTGGTCCAAATCGTTCTTTTGTCACGTGACTCCCATAGATGCTATGCAGTGCAATAGATTCAAAAGAACTACTCGCACCAGAAGATACTGTATAATAGGTGAGCTGGTCATTCTGATTATCATAATATGTCCTTAGCTGCATTGTAATATTTTCAGTGCTGGAACTATAGCAAAATTTGTGTATGTAGACATGTTGGGGGTCTGTTTATTAAAAAATGACCATTTTATTTTACTTCTGATCAAAGAACGAAATGAACTAAATGGCTCAAAAAAAGATTCGTTCATTTTGATGAGCGAAATTCAAAGAACCGAGTCACTAAAATGATTCAAACTTCCCATCACTAGTATCTTTATAACACACTAGGACTGTAACAGAATACCACATGTATATTTTTATATGTTTGAAATTAAACCCAAAGTCTAACCAAGAATGGTTATTTTTCTGAATTTCTCTTATTTTTGTAAGCACTATGCTCCTGGAAACTCCACCACAAGGAATGATGTAACTGCATAGTGCAGTTCCACATGTTCATGGGCTTTGTTTATCTAGCGTCTTTTATATCTGACCGATCCCTCACACCTATATGAAAGTTAAAATCTTTTATAACATGCTTTTACAACTATTTAGTCTTCATATAAGACAAGACTAAACAAAATCAAGTAGTGCACCTCCTATGAAAATTTAGTCATATCCTGATGCATCATTTGGGCACACTAAATATTGTTCGATCGATAAAAAAAAAGTGACCTCTTTAAGGTTCTATGTAGAAAGAAAGGGAGCACTCGTACAAAGCGGAGCCCTTTACAAACCTTTCCACTTTTTTTATTGATGAATCATAGACTCCAGAAAGACCCTTATAGTCAAAGGCTACCTAAAAATTACTTAGATCTGAAAGGCAAAGTTATAGCAGTTTCTGAAGTTTACCTGGCATTCATTCCAGGAAGAATCCTTGACATATTGTGTAGTTAGTGAAAACCCTTTATTTAGATTTTACATAACTCAAACTATTATCATTATTTCAGTTTATTGTAGCTGGAATATTTGACCCTGAAATGAATGATGCGCTGTAAATGTGTAAAAATCCATGGAATGCAATTAATTAAATATTTAGCTCAAAGGAGATTTTACAGTAATAAATTTTTTTTATCTGAATATATTTGTAATATACATGTTAATATCTTTGTCCTAATGGATGTTCTTTATTTTTGCCCACTTCTTACACATATTTGCATATTTTCCTTACATTATATTATATTGCATTTAACACGAAGAAAATGTTATCTTTTAGGTTTTAAAGTCAGTGTCCTATATGCTACCTGCTTCTCTGACAGTCTATGACATGTACAGTCGACCCAGGTACCTCCACTAATATGAATGCACCAACATTCAAGTTTAGAGATTTTAGTAACATGACTATGAACAGAAAAGAACTTTCTCAGTGTAGTGAGTACAAAAAGTACTGACATAGCTTTTGAAATTAAACTGCCATCTCTGATTATAGGTCTTAAAAGAAAGGCCCCTTAATAATTGTACAGATAGTTAAGCTTCATTGTTATAAAGAGGTTCTACTAGGCATTACATCAAATGTGAATAAAAGAACAATATTTGTTAATTCCAAGCTGTTGTAGAGGGTACCGCATGCCTGATATGCATATTTGATTTCTATGCTGTAAAACTGTCATGTGAGCGTCTGATATTGTCGGTTCCCTTTTGCTGTCGCTCTTTCTCTTCCTCTATTCCAAGAAAGATCCTCTCTGAACAACATGGGCAAGTCATACAGTAGCTGCACCACCATCCATCTCTTCACTCCCACTCTCTTCATTATGCCTCTCTCTTTTCACTCCTCCTCTCGCCTGTCCCAGCACTCAGCACCATTCTGCTCTCCTCTATTAGTATTCATCTAATGCAGTGCTGAGCCAGGGAGCCTCTGACCACATTGCTGGGGCCCAGGCCAAAGATTAACCAGGCGGTGGGAAAGGGAAACAAGAGAGAGCAAGGCAGGAATGATGAAAGAAGTAGAAAAGAGGGAAGAGCTTGGAGGAATGGAGGGCTGGAAGTACATTGGTATTGATGCCCAACGTTGAAAAACACTTCAGTTTGACCCACATCACATTATATTAGGCTCCTTCACCATCACCTTACACTCTTCTAAACTACATTGTTTATACCCAAATATGCTGCTTTAGCAAGACATATTGCATCCACAGATAAACCACTCCTCACATATACATTCTGCATTACTTTCCAGGGGTCATATAAAGCTGACTCACACCAAAACGACGGGTCCAACACTGGTCTTTAGTGTATTACAGCACTGACCAGAGACCTAGGCTGAAATAGTGATTTATGCTAAAATAGATTGTATAGATAAACCACATTATGGTGCTGTAAATTGCTAATACTATTAATATTAATAAAACTTGGTCGCTACTATTTCCAGTTGCATTTATATATTTTTTTGTTTTTGTTGTGTTGTATCTTATAGCATCTCTCAGTGAGTGTTGGTTTGCAAATTTGTATTAATTTGTATACTCCCTCTGGACAGGACCTGGTTGAGGCACACAAGCAAACCACAAGCCAGTTTACTGATACTGTACATACAGTGATGGTGATATTCAAATTCACCTTTCCCAGATTTAAAGCTACAATGCACTGGATCATTTGTTGATTTAAAAATAAAAAAAAATATATAGTAATATCAGTTACGGACAGGAGGAAAGAAATATTTATTTTGTTCCTACGCTGCACTGAGTCACCCTAATAAAAACACCATTCACAGTAATAAACAGTAAGAGCTACTCTATAGAGTCGGATTTGCAGAGAGTTTTCAAACACATAGGCCATTTTAAATGTCTTTGACGTCATTGTACTCAAAATAAGTACGGCCACAGGTCCACACCCAGGTTCCCAGAAGACTGCAAACGTAAAAACAGGAAAAAATATCATTTTTGTTTTTAATGAAGACTTGCTGGCTTGTATAGTATGTGTAAACAAAACAGGTTAGGCTGCAACACTGACAATCAAGTCAATGATTCACAAGCACAACTCTGCTGGATCACAATAAAACACAGGCAATGGAAGCAAACTAAGCAGGCAATATTACTAAACTGACTAGTAGACAATCTTGTTTAAAGATAGTGGGGTTGCTAAAAAGCTCACATACATGCATGAAATAAAATTGTGAAAAAGTTTTAGGTTATTTGAAAACTCCTGTAATACTGAAGAAATATATTCATATATTCTTATTTAATTGTATACATATTCTATTTTGGGTATGAAATGGTTTAACTTATAATCCTCTCTTTGTTTGTTTCCCTTATGTGTGCACCTGTTTTGTGTTCCAGTAGTGGCTCCTTACAGCCACTTTTGGGCTCGGTGTGAATTCTGTCATGTTTGTTAGAATCGTTAGTGTTATTTGGGCTCCCAAATAAATTTTTCATTAACGCCTCGGTATCGATTCTTAAGCGCCATCAACGAGTCATCAGCATTAGCTTCGCCTCCTTTCCCCTTTCTGCAGCATTCCACAGCCAAAAATCCTCCAAAAATCCTCATGTTAAATGTGGATGAAAGTAATATTTTAATGCAAAACGTGATGATTAAAAACGATTGAAAAATATATTACATGTTGAAGTCCGATGCACAATAGAAATCTAACGATCATTATTTTTCTAATTATCATTTTAATCTAAAATGTCTGTAATTTGATCATTTCTGTTCATTTCATAATAAATTATGATGACAAACTGACCATATATTTTTTATTCCCAAAAATATATACAATATGTGGTTTGGTCCTTTCATTTAATTCATTTAATATATAATATAAATGGTATAACATTATTAAATTTCTTAATGGCTCGATACTTAAACGTTATCATGTCGCTAACACTTATTATTGCCTCATGCCAAACTGATAGTAGAGTCGTTTTTATGTCCTTACGGATTGTTTAAATTGTTAATGGCTGATGTGTGGTCGCTATGCTTAAAAGTGTTACCGACCACAATGACTTCGGAGCCGAATTAAATCTCGAGAGGTCAAATTCGGCTGAATGGAATAGGGGTATTAGATTTTACTAAATAAATATAATGTTGATTTTACACACTTGTTTTTTGCCACGACAAGTACAGTATGTTACAGGCAGATTACCGGATGCAGCAGTAGTGTTTTTCCCATCAAAGAGAGCAAAGCATTCAAACCTTATATTCAGCAAATGTAAATTTAGATTAAATTACTTGCTTGTTTATTGGTTTACTTGTTTGTTTGCTAGCCTACCTGCCTGACTGACCTACTGACTGACTGACTGATTGATTGATTGATTGATTGATCAATTGATTGATTGATTGATTGAAAGAGGGGTATTAAATACTGAACACTGCATGGTTCTGGAGCTGTAAAAACTCTGAAAACCTTCTAAAACAACAACTTCCCCATGGCAGGCATAAATATTAATATATGGATATATTCATGTCACACAGGCCCATATTCTGCATACAAACCATGCCCTTCAGTTTAGTCTTTGAAGCAAACTGCTGATTCTGACTGCAACTTATTTCCCCAGGATCACACTTTGTTCAACTCTTTAATCTTGGGTGTGAGGCGGTACCACTCCTTTACAACCAATAGACATTTCACTGACACAGTGAGAGAGTCTCCCTGGGTACAGGCCTAAACAAGAAACTCTGGAAATGACAAACAACTGCTTCCTTCATATCTCACTCCAAGGCATATGGTATAGCAAATGAACTCTGCAGTCTCTGTATATACTGTGTATCCATTTCTGAAACAGACTGGCACCATGAAGTTCATGAATTCAAATCATGAATCATGATTTACCAAAACCAACACAAATCCAAACCTTTCATTGCGCTTATTTATACTATCGAAAAGTTCTTCCTTCTATCTAAGATGAATTGCAACAATCTTCTCTCTAGACATGGTGCATATAAAGCTATTTAAAAATGGCTGCCTAAAAATATTTCCCTAAAAACATGAGGCGTGTGAATTATTTTCGTGTCACACTGTGTAAACTGAGCTCAGTACAACTGCGTGTACAGCCTTCTCATATAGCCATAGGGTCGAATAACAATGCAGGACAGTGTGTCAGGACTGAACAGAGTCCTTTTTTTGTACTCACAACAGAGTGAAAACAAAGCCTGTCTCTCTGAAAAATCCTGAACTTAAGGTAGAGTGGGAGTACCCGCTCCTGACACAGCCAGCCAAGAAGTTTCCTGACCAAAAGAACCACAGTGATCGCTTCTGTTTTGCAAACTGCTAAGAATTCAACTCTATATGGGGTCAAGTATGACGTAAAACTACTGTACAAAAGGCAAAGTTTTCCCACAGGATTCCAACGTGAAATTTTATGTAATAACAATGTAATAGAATATCCATGTAAAATCCATTTAAAAAGTCATTTATAATGTAATAGTAATTCCAGGTACTGTAGCTTCTTCCAAGCTAGAAATGTTCTTTGAAGCCGGGACTTTGCCTAAGGAAAAATAAAACCAAACTGCATGTGTTTTGTTCAGTTCAAGGATTTTACTTCTGCGCCTTTTAAAATATTGCACATTATTATTAAAAGAGTAATGGAATATTTTTTAGTCATTCCTGTGTACCACATCTGTCATGTATGGGTAACTACCTCTGTAATCAGTTGTATTAAAAAAATCCATTTGCTTGAAACTCTTGATGAATTCTTTAAGTAAAGGTTTCTAGTGAGTAACAGCTATAGCAGACTTTTATTTTTTTGCCGTAATAAGGTAACATGCACAACAAACATCAAGTCTGGTCATGCCCCCTCTTTTTGCCCAGTGTTTCTTTAACACTGAGGCTGCAGCCTTTACCTGTCGAAAGCCATGAGACAGTTCGGTTGGCACAAAAGTTTGATGCTGCTGTATACTGTATACAATCTTACTGGCCTCTCATTTAGGGTTTACTCTCACCTTGTGCCTAGTGTTTCTTAGACAGGCTCCAGATCCACCATAACTCTGACCAGCTTACTGAAAATGACTGAATGAATTAATGTGATTAAAGGAAGATTTCAATAATCTGATTTTCTCACAAGTGAAAAAAAAAAAAAAGCCTGCATTTGGGTGGAAAGACTTTAACCTTCCCATGAACCTTATTTTTCAGTTTTGCCATCTAGATATAATCCATAATCCAGTACAGTTAATCCTTTAAATGAACAAAATAAACATTTCCTCTAGTTATCAAGTGTACGTATGGTATATACAGTACACAACAGTTAACAAATATTTCACTCAAGCAAAATATTCTACATTTCCATAAAATCATTATTATTATCACTAAAAAGCCATGCTATGATTAACATTTCCATCAAATTATATGACCAGAGATCAGCCCATAATCCAAAGCTGGGGGATGTGTCCTCGTACATCTCCTATGGAGAATATTCTCAAAGCTCTCTCTGCATTTGTGCATCTCATTCTCTGAGCCAGAGTGACAAAATCCGTTGCAAATGCACAAAAAAAGAAATCTCTGACTCACAAAGACCCAGTATGTTTCTGGCGCCTTCTAAAAATGAAGTATTCAAAGCAGGTTGTTAGCAGGCCCCATGCAAGGCATACAGTACTAAAGAGCAAGTTCTTCTGCAAATATAATGAAGAGATGTGTTCCAGAACGGTGAGTGCACTTTTAGAGGTATGTTTTAATTTCATTGTAAATCCAAAACCTGGCAGTTAGCAAACACAAAGCCAGAAGTTCAGAATAACTGAATCAGATCGTTTTTTCAATCAAATTAAAGCCGACTTCTCAAGTGCTCAAATGAAGTGAGAACTCAAGAATTTACACTACAGAAGCTCTTAAGGAACAAAACCAACACCAATAAAGCACTTCAGGTCTGACTTCACATCTTTCACCTTTGGTAATAAAACACAGGCAACACATCTATTTTTTGTATATACAATGATGCGTGCAATAAATGAAACAAAGACAGGATATTATCTGTAATAGTATCATCACATTGTGACATGAGCTAATAGAGATTGAAAAAAAAAAACATTGGAACAAATGTGAAACTCTGCCTATTACCTGTTTTCTATCTGATCTGCTGTATATTTCTGTTCAGTAGTCATGCAAAGGTATAAACTAAATAACGGATAGTCTACAGGTTTCTGTAATAACATGATGGATCAAAGAGCAGAGTGTGTAATTACTGAGTCATTTTAGCACTCATTCATTTGCTCTCGAGGTTTTTTTAGATCCACTTAATTTAATGAAGGAATCAAGATGTTCCAACCAAAGCCAGCATTTTCTGATGCAATATTTTGTCACACCTTTAAAATGCTGTTCAAAGTACTCAGAAGACAAGGACGCTCAAGAGCACACATACTGTACACTCTCCTAACTCTTGGATTGGGATGCCTGATTATGCATGCCACCTTAATCTATGTAAATGTCTGGAATCTCATCAAGTATCTCTCGGGTTACGTTCATATTACCAGACTGAAGTGACACGAATCTGTATTTTAAACCATAATATGACACAGATTTTTTAATGGCTGTCTGGAAACACAAATCTGATGTTTTTCAGATCAAAGCTTAGACTAACTTTCATAAATGGTCCTAGATCAGATACGTATCTGATATGTTGCCATATGACTTGAATGAGGAAGTTCAGATCAGAATTCTTGCAACTTTTTGCGCATATATATGGTGCTGACATCATCAGTCAGCACCAGCATCGTAGGGATTTAATAGCAGTGCTAGCAATAGCTGCTAAAACAGCTAAAACGAGGCATAGGGCGTTCTCTATTCTTCTGCACCTAAATTAATATAGACTGCTATCCTTCAGCGCAAAATCAAAAGCATCTTTTGCTGAAATTTCATCTATTTTTCGGAATGAATGAGTGGTTGCACAAATACTGTATGACATGTCATAACCCAGATAGCACAATTAGACGTATCGTTTCAGAAAACACAAGCATTCACATTGGAGTAAAATATCCGGATATCGCGAGTTTGATTCCCGGGTGATGCTGTAACCTTTCGTGGCCGGAGGCCTAGAGAGAGCTGATTGGGCAAGCCCTCTCAGAGGGGAGGGATGAGAACTACTTCCCACATTAATCGCGGCTCTACAGCCGATCAGGGGCGTCCGTGAGCTCACGCAAGCGGAAGGAGCGGATAGCGCTGTCCTCCGACTGTGTTACGCCGTCCCCAACGGTGCGTGAGCGAGCAGTTCGAAAAGATGAGGTCGGCTGGCGTCACGTGGTTCGGAGGAAACACGTGATAGTCTTCGGCCCTCCCGACTGAGTGGTAGTAGTAGCCTTAATTTGGGAGCCCCCTAGTGACGGGGAGGAATTGGACATGACTGAATTAGGGAGAAAATTGGGAAATAATCCAAAAATATTTTAAAAAAGTAAAAAAAAAAGAGGAGCTGGTGAAGGAGTTGGATGCATCAAGTACCAAAATCCGCCATGCGTCCACCATTAGTCTTACATCACCATGGCTTGAAAGTCCCTAAGAAAGGGACAAACCGCTTCTCAAAGACCAGCATTTTAAAAAGCCAGCAGGTGATCACCAGGTGATTTTTGTGGGAACGCCCTCTGGTGAGAAAATTAGTTTAGCCATAGTGCTCAATGATATGCATGGGGAAAAAGAGGTTGGATGATCAACCTGAAAAACACCATGCCCACTGGTTGCGTGGTGTTGGTAGAATCATATTTTGTGTAAACTTCAGAAAATAGATGTCATTACGTATATGGCAGGAGGCGTCATGCAGACAACACCACGCACAGCGTTCCCACCGATTCTCCAGCATTCCTTGGCTGGTCCCAGTATCTCTCAGAGATCAAGAAAGACATGCATCTAGACTGTTTTCTTTTCTGGCATCTACAGTAGGTGGTGGAATTAACTTTTTCTAGATGTCTGAATCTCCGGCAATCTTTAAACAATGATGAAAGACCTCTGTTTCTTCAATATTTGGGTTAATCCAAAAAAAAAAAAAAAAAACTTTCCAACAGTGTTTGACGGATGTAAGCAGATGTAACCATTGGATCTATCCAATGATGGATAAAAGCACTTTTAAAGCACTTTTGTATTGTACTGTAAGTCACTCTGGATTAGAGTGCCTAAATGTTAACTTAAATACCCCAAGAAGCCTTGTCGCAACTGGATTTAGACAATGGTCCTAATGCATACCTCCAAAGCTTAATGAACTGTCTCAAGACAATGAAGTGAAAGTATTTAAATGGCTTTACAGTCAGAGCCCTGACCTGAATCACATAGAAAATTTGTGGCCCAAACTGAAAAAATTACACCTGAACAAGGAGGCAGACAAACCTGACTGAGTCGCAGTAGTTTTATTAGCGGAAATGAACTCTAAATTCTAGATATGTATTGCAAACCATTAAGGGGGATTAAAAGGCATCCATCCAAACCAACTACATGTAATTCCCTCTTACAAGAAAAATCACATACCTGAAACATGAACTTGATTTCAGTGAACTCTGTTCTGAATACCAATGCACACAGTTCTTCACCTTTGCATGCTCAGCTCAGCTCAACTGTTATGTCTGCATACTCACCAGAGATTTTGTATTGGGTTGTAAAAAATATCTTAAACATCTAGCTGATCAAATATATAGTAATAACATTACAGGGAGTGTAAAAAGGTCATTAGGGTTGAGAGAGGATGACTAAACTGTGAATGTCTGCCTCAGCGTGAGCGAGCGTCAGGGTGTGCATGCAAGGCATCAATTAAGGAGTTAAGGCGAGCAAGAGCTCAGCACATACAAAGTAAGTTTCTAAGGCCTTGAAAGCTCATCGTATCCCAATATATTCTTGATTCCTGATGTCTTTTAAATTTGTCTTTTTGTTTAAACAGAAACAACAATGCAAAGCAGTTTTCAGGTAGGGAACCTTTACCATTCAGATCATTTTTATACCCATCAGTAAAAGCAAATGTGTGTAATGCAACAATGCAACAAGAGCCAAGTGCAGTTCTTTTCAAACTTTTTATGATGTTACCTCTCATGAAATCTTTATAATTGTACCCAATCACGAAGCAGTCTAGGCTTATCAGATCTCTGCGGTTATCTCAAATAATTTTTAAACACCGTTTTGTGGTTTTAGGTTCAAGGCCTAAAATAGAAGAGGCACCAGTGTGCTGTGTATTCTGCATGGTTTGTTCCATGCTCTGTTACTTCAGCAGTCTATAATTATGTGACAGTCACAACTACTTCTTTCGGTGTGCGTTTCAGACATCATAGGCATAATGGTGTCAAATGGAGCATGGTACCAGTAAGAAAAAAGTAAAAAAAAAAAAAAAACAAGACCAGCCTATCATTTATCACGCGTAATCATTTCCCACAGATTTCTCAAGACTATGTTTATTGAACGCATCTATCTTTCTCTAGCTCGGCTGCCGGACAGAGACGAATCACAGTGACATTGAGATTTAAAGACTTTCCTAGAATGTCAGGGCGAACTGACGGTGCTTAATTCTCCTAAATGCTAACTACTATCTTGTGGGGGGGGCGGTTGGGGGACTGGGAGGCGAGCAGACAGACACACATACATGCTGAGATATGCGACTCTGAGTGCGTGCCATAATTTCGTGCAGAATTAACAATGTGCGCATTGTGAAACGGCCCAGGCTTGTGCTCGGTCACATTTATTTTTCAGTCACATGCAGAAGACAGTGGGTGGATGTGCGTCTGCGCATGACTGTAATTTGTCACAATCACTGCATGACATATTTATTACTTGCAAAAGAAAAAAAAATGCTTCAATAAAACATGAATAAAAGTTTCACTTAGGAAAATGAGTATGGGTGAATCGCACAATTATATTACACTCTTACAAACTCGCCTAAACATTATCCCGCTACTTAAATTCTTTTTGGTGCTCTATATAACTAATACTCTAGTCTAGTTTCAGATCAAACACAGAGATAAATAATTCATGAAAGCAAAGGGATGAGAGAGAGAGAGAGAGAGAGAGAGAGAGGAAAAGTCTATTTTTGCATGCATTCAAGCAAGGGTTATGACCCTCATTAATGCCCTCAGATAGGGAAAGGGGACCTTTCAGATTGCAGACTAAAAGAGAAGAAGATGGTGTTAATGATGAAGAACACGACCAAGACACACACACACAGAGAGTTTGTATTTGGAAAGTTCTCTGACAGCAAGTTGGTGAGACAGTGATTCCTGTTTAGCCTCTGGTGCCGTGTCTATACGTAATAACCTCCCTCATGAATATTGCAGCCCAGCTGAATTATTTATTCTCCTGTGTTCGAAATTACACACCAAACGGTTTCAGACTCCAATAATGCTAGAAGTACAACTTTGGAAAAGGAAGAGATGTACAGTAGGGTTGCTTAAAATCATTTTATATACCTCTAAATTCCTATGATGATACTCAAGATATGTATTTACATTGATTAGTCATAACATTAACAGTAAAAATCACCCATGTCCCCTTGCGCATGACACCACAGGGAGCCCACTCGAGGCATGATTCCACTCTGGAGGTGTGCTGTGGACCAGGATTTTAGCGGAGGATCTTTCAGGAGCTGTAGGTTGCAAGCTGTGGACTCCATTGATCAGACTTGTTTGTCTGGGGCATTCCTTGGACACTAGATCAGATTGGGATTTGGGGAGTTTGGAAGTTCAATGGACCTTCCTTGTTTTTTATTCCTTTCTACATCGTAAAACATTGCTGAAGGCGTCCAAAATATGCAATAATCTCCTTTGAACAGTTAATGTTGAGATGTATCTTCTACTCATGATCTGTAAAGCCTTCATAACGGCTCTAATCTGAGGTGCTGTTTGTTAATTGGTAAGTTCTGAGGCTGGTGACTCTAAATGAACTTTAGGTAAGTTCTGATCTTGCTTGCCTGGGAAGGTCTTCATGAGAGCTTATTTCATCATGCTGCTTTATGGATTTTGCAAATGTACTTGACAATACTGCTGAACTTCATATCTTAAAATAACAATTGACTGTTGTTGTTGTTGTTACTTAATTGACAAATATGCCATATTAATTGCCAAACTATTTAATAGTTTTGAAATATCCTGGATTGTTCTCATATGTAGACAACAAATCACAAACCAAAAAAACATTGAATTAGAGGGTGCGTCCAAACATTATATACATATATGAAATAAAAACATTACATACAAAAAGTTAGTATTCCATATGAATGGAACTTTTTTGAAGGAAGTCATTTGGGCTATTGCTGAGAACCTCCTGAAGTCCTCCATTGTATGTGGCTTTGTCCTGTACACCTACTCCTTTGTGTAGACCCACAGAAATAAATCACATGGAGTAATATCTGGACTTCTTGCAGTCCATTATAAAAGTCCACATCGTCCAAGCCAACATCCTGGAAAATGCTGATCTAACGACACACGCACAATAAGAACAAAATGGGGTGGTGCTCCATGGGGTAGTGCTACGGTGATACTAAAAGTTCTATAGCCATTAAATATTGCCTAGTTAATTTTCTCCCACAATGCATAGAGTTCAAAAAGTTAGTACCCCTTGTTTAATTGCATGGGAATTTCTCTGTAAAAAAAAAAAAAAAAAACATACCAAAAATCATCTGACTGTAGCAGGGTTCACAGTATTGGGAAATACAGCATATAACTTTTTCACAGTTAATTAATTTATTTATTAATATTAAAAATTAAGCCATGTAGTCCCTTATTTTTGTAACTGGTACCCATGTCCAGTTGGAGGTATGTCTGAATCTTCATTAGTTTTCCTATTCTCTGAATAGTACATTATTGTGATGACCACAGCTTCATTGGTTTCAGCTTAGATTCGCGTATCCATCCTATGCCCACTCAAGACCTAGCATTAGCTTGCTCCCTGTCAAGCCGTTCCTACTCATGTTAATTATATAATGTGTTCATACACTGTCTGTATTATATACTTTCTATTAACGCCACTCAAACAAATGCACCTGAAAAGGCTGCCATTATATTTATCTCAGATGATGCATTCTCTATCTACCCCGCTAATAGTGCTGTTCTGTTCCCTCACTTGCCTTAATTTAGACAATCAGCAAGCGCTGCAGCATCAATCTATTCGTGACATAGAGATTTGGCTTGAAGAAGAAAAGGCCTGTGAAGGGACCCCTACACAATGGCCTATACATAAACTATGGGTAATCAACTCAGGCAGCAGCTGAAGAGCCAGAAGACACCAGGTCAGTGTGGAAGGTGGGAAGGAAAGGGTAGCTCTGTCAGACTTGTTCAGTTTCCTGCCTGCAGGCTGAGTGTCATCAAGCTGGAAGAAGGAGACGACCATGAAGTGGTCATTCTACTAAATTCTTTTGGAATTTTGGAAGTGGCTTTTAAGTCAGAAGCAGAACAGTTTATTTAAATGTTTTGTAGAGGAGATGGACCAATATCAAAACCATTGCCAGAACAATGCAAACAAGAGCAATTTCACTGAAACATCCTGATAAACCAAACTGTACCTAATGTAGAATTTAACATGTACAGTGCATCCGGAAAGTATGCACAGCCCTTCAATTTTCCCACATTTTGCTACTGTATTTTACAGCCTTATTTCAAAATGGATTCAATTCATTATTTTTCTCAAAATTCTACAAATAATACCCTATAATGACAACATGAAAGTAGTTTGTTTGAAATATTTTAAACTGAAAAAAAAAATACATGTACAGCCTTTGCCATCAAAATCGAGCTCAGGTGCATCCTCTTTCTACTGATCATCCTTGAAATGTATCTACAGCTTGATTGGAGTCCACCAGTGGTAAATCTACTTGATTGAACTTTATTTCAAAAGACACACACCTTTCTATAAAAGGTCCTACAGGAAGTCCAAGGAATTGTTTGTAGACAAGATTGTTGGCCTCCATCATGGAAGAAGTTTGGAACCACTAGAACTCTTCGTAGAGTGAGCTGCCTGCCCAAAGTGAGCGAACAGGGTAGAAGGGCCTTAGTCAGGGAGGTGACCAAAAACCCAATGGGTAGGCTGAAAGAGTCTCCAGTGTTTCTTTGTGGAGAGAGAAGAACCTTCCACAAAAAAAAAAAAAAAAAACAACATCTTGTAGCATCATAGTCAAAAATACTATAATTGGTGCTAAAGGTGCTTCATCCAAAAAAATGTTTCTCATTCTGAGAGTCCTTTAGGTGCTTTTTGGCAAACTCCAGATGTTGTCATGTGCCTTTTACTGATGAGTGGCTTCGGCCTGGCCACCGTACTCTCCATGCAGGCCTGATTGGTGGAGTACTGCAAAGATGGTTGTTCTTCTGCAAGGTTCTCCTCTCTCCACAGAGAAACACTGTAGCTGTTTCAGAGTGACCATGGGGTTCTTGGTCACCTCCCTGACAAAGGCCCCACTCCCACATTCACTCACTTTGGCCTCATAATCAATTTGGCCTTGGACATTATTTAGACAGGTGTGTGACTTTCCAAATAATGTTCATTCAGATGAATTTACCACAGCTGGACTTCAATTGAGGTGTAGAAACATCTCAAGGATGATCAGTGGAAACGGGATGCATCTGAGCTTAATTTTGGGTGTCATAGCAAAGGCTATGAATACTTATGTACATATGACTTTTTTTGTTTTTAAATTTTAATCAAAGATGCAAAGATTTCAAACAAACCTTTTTCATGTTGTCATTATGGGGCATTGTTTGTAGAACTTTGGGAACAGTAATGAATTCAATGCATTTTGAAATAAGGCTGCAACATACTGTAGCAAAATGTGAAAAAAGTGAAGCGCTGTGAATACTTTCCAGATGCACTGTAGTAGCCTGGTTGGAAGGAGATTGAGAAGCTTGTCAAAAATGTGAGAGCTATTCAATCCCATCACTAGGAGGATCACTCTATAAGTTTAATATCCAATAAGACACTGTATAAGGTAAGTCTGGATCTGTAAAAAAAATATTCCGATATTGGAGGGTATTCATGAAGCATTGTGAAAAACATGTCTTAGGGAGAATGTGGATCCTAAAGAACCTTAGGATGCCTGCATTAGATTGAGATTACTGTTTTTCGTTTGTTCTTTTTTGGAAGATCATTAGAAGTGCAGTTCCACCACACTCCAATTTCTTCTATTATGGTAAAATCACGTAAAAGTGGCAATGGGTTTATACTAGAGGGTTGCAAAATCCATTTCGATAAACAAGCATGAGCTGAAAGCCAGGTGGATAGAGTACAACAGAAGAAGACTGCATCACTGTTTTCCTCTCCTGTCAGCCATGAACAGGAACCTCGGGTTGTCATCGGAACAGATTTACCCGATTTGGACAGTTGAAGAAAAAATAACACCTTGTCTTTTTCCAGTGTTCAACTGTCCAGTTTTAGTTTGTCTGTGCCTAGGCTTCTTGATTGACAGGGACGGACCCTACTGTGGTCTTCTGCTGTTGTAGCCCATCAATCTCAAGTTTGATGTGTTTTGTGCTTCGAGATGCTTTCCTGCTTACCACAGTTGTAAAGAGTGCTTATTTTAGTTAATGTCCTGTAGGCTTCCTGTTAGCTCAGATCAATCTGGTCATTCTACTCTGATCTCTCCCTCATCAACAAAGTTTTGTTTCAGGCTGCAGGCCCTCTTCTCATAGGATGAATTTAATTCATTTGCTTTTCTTATCATTCTATGTAAATTCTAGAGACTATCATGTGTGAAAAGCCCACTAGATCAGCAGTTAAGATAAATACTCAAACTAGTCAACTGGTGCCAGCAACAACATCATATTTGTTCCTAATGTTTGGTTAATGTTTTATATGATTGCCTGATTGGATAAGTGGATAAATATGCTGGTGTACAGGTTAAATTGTTAAATTTGTTGGTGAGTGTAAGCAAAGTATTCTCTAGCAATTTGGAGTACATGCCCCAGTAAAAAAGGTCTAGCGACACCTATGCACATAACCATCCTTTCTCCCTACAGATGTTTGAATTATTGCCAAAGAGTTCTTATTTTCTAGTCTGATCAAACTGTATTGTTCCAAGAAGAGCACGAACCCTATGGGCACATACTGTATAGATACCTTGACACACTCCAGGACTTTATCAACCCTGTTTCGGTCATCGGGGCAAACGTATCTGTTGTTGAAAGACCTCAAACACCTAATGACATCTGGTGTGCAATTGCATCATAGAATGTGTGACAGTGAAGAATGTTTTATCTAGCTCCTAAACCAAATACACAAGAGGACAGGTGTATTATCTGGATTAAACAGTTTTGAAAACTGCATTATTATTTTATGCCTGTCGGACATCACATGAAACAAATGCTAAAATATATGTCTATTTTGTTGTGAAAACTTAAAATCTGTCCAGTCACTGGCTGTTGAAGTCAAATCTACAACTCGTCAGCATGGTCTCTCTACATGTATGATCAATCACCACAATTGTGTCATTATTAATCTTTATCTTTATTGTAAGGGTGTACTTAATATTTTATCTTAAGAAACTGATGAATCAAAAGAAACTTCTCAATTTTGAAACGAATGATTTATAGCTGGATGATAATTTTTTATATTCCATGATTGCTCTAAATTGTTAATTTCTTTTTCATAATGGTAGTGCATGTAATCTTAATGATTTTGTTTCACAATGAGACTTTTTTGGACTTAGGGAATAA
The DNA here is from genome assembly GCA_028570985.1 of Heterobranchus longifilis. NCBI lineage: Eukaryota > Metazoa > Chordata > Actinopteri > Siluriformes > Clariidae > Heterobranchus > Heterobranchus longifilis. The sequence continues at coordinate 6,991,609 of JAOVVB010000030.1, forward strand.
GGAAACTTATTAGTCATAATTGTCTAAGAAACTTTTACAGTATATAATGGACTAAGAACAAAAAGAAGGTACAAGTAATGGATAATTACACTAATCTAATACAGTGATTATGGTGTACATTAAGTGCTTAACTACTTTGTATCTTGCTTTTTGCCTTTTTGCCCTGAAAAGTCCCAAGGCACTTCCTATGCATTTGTACTTGTAATTGTTTTAGTAGATGCATATAATTCATGATGTGTTTCGAAGCCTATTGAGATGAGGTACTGCTTTCACACTCTGTACTCAGGCAAAGATCTGAGTACACTTGCAGCCTAAGTCCATTATGTTTTATTACTGTACAGTACCATGCTTGGGTCTACTAGAAAAGGTGGCCTCAAGCATGATCTGGTATACTCTGGTAGGGTTCAAATCAGTTAGTCGTTAGCAAAAAAGCCTGAACAAAGTAGAGGCATGAAATACAGTAGGAATGCAGTTTACCATTTACTTTGTATCTCTGACATTGTGTGTGTTAGAAATCATGTTCAAAACTTTTGTGTTTTTGTATCTTAGTGACTCTTACTAGGCTGAATTTAAAAGAAAAAATATGTGGCCAATTCTAAGTATACCGTTTTCACAAGATTAAAAAGGGTAAGTTGCAGCCAGATGCTGCAACTCATCAGTCCTTGATTAAATGATCATCTGCATGTGTGAAAACCTCTATAAAAGCAAATGTTTTGGCAGTTTGCTGGTCTGGAGCATTCAGGTGTACTGTAAATGCCTCAATACCATGCCTCAATGCCAAGAAGGAAAGACATAAGCAATGGACTTGTTGCTGTACATCAATCTGCAAAGGGCTAAAAAAAAAAAAAAAAAACATTTTCAAACTTACCAGGAGTGGAATTCACCCCAAGTTCAGACCATGCAATGTTCAGAGAGATTAAAAAAATAATAAAAAAATGAACACTGCGCTACATCACAGACTCTACAAGCCTCACTGAGAATGTTGAATGTTAAAGTCCATGATGGCACAATTGGAAGAAGACTGAACAGGTACTGTTTGTTTGGAACGGTTGCCAGGAGCCAGAAGCATGACTGAGGTTCAGAAAAAAACTGCTTCAGAAAAAACACAAGGCTTCTGGATTTATATCCTAAAGACAAATTTTACCAAAGTGGAATGGTTTGACCAGAACCAAACAGCATTTCAGTAGAAATAATTCAGTCACTCATTGTCACCTAATACTTACTGTCAGGCAGAACAGTGGAGGGATGATAACTTGGGCTTGTTTTGCAGGCACAGGTCCTGGGCATCTTGCAGTCACTCCTTTGTATACCACCGTATTCTAGAGGTAAATGTAAGGCCATCTGTGTGACAGCCAGGGCTTGGTTGAAATTGGGTCATGCAGCAGGACAATGAACCAAAGCACACCAGTAAATCTACATCAGAATGGTGGAAAAGTAAAATAATCAAGCTTCTGGAATGGTCTAGTTAAAGTCTGAAACGCTCTGTTGGGACCTCAATGAACTAAAAAAATGTTGTAAAGAGGAATGGACCAAAATACCTCTACAACAATGTAAGAGAATAATAAAGTCACACAAGAAATTATAGCTTCAAGTTAATCCTGCTAAACAAGCTCTACAAGCTGAATCATTGAGGAGAATTTAGTATTACCCACATTTTTTTCTGGCTTAATTTTTATTAAACAAATAATGGTACAGTGAAAAAAAATCATACATTGTTGCCTATACAAGTTTGTGTTTGCTTTATACCGAAAACGGCTCCGAACAGATGATTTTTATTATGTTTTTATACAGAAAACATTGATTTAAGAGGGACTATTAACTTTTGAACATGACAGTACTGTGTATTACAAGTAATATTATCCATTGGTTTCTGAAATGCTTTTTTTTTTTTATGGTAAAAAAAATATAGACCATGTTCCATTATGCCCCCTCTTGATATCAGAACTGATCACTGGCATAAACAGACCTACACAACACACTACCTACTGTACCTGTTTTAGCAAATTATCATAATGTCAAGTCTTTAGTCAAGTCTTGACTACCACTGTTTATTTGATTTAGACTCTCCTCCTTTTCATCACCAAAACCACTGTTGTGACAATGCTAAGAGTGGTCCCAGTGAGTAATGAATGTATTATTCATGCATTCTAAGCCAAAAATTGTAACATGTGCATTTATTTCCATTGCTAGCTGGGCTGTTGAATATGTGTAGCTTATGCATTTCGTAGACATATTTAACTGACCACCTAATAATTATTTCACTACATGAGTTT
>JAOVVB010000030.1:7001127-7012283 GCA_028570985.1 Heterobranchus longifilis
GTGGGGGACCCCGAGTTTTGCCACAGCAAGCACCACTCACATTTTTCTTCAGAAAATGTAACTCTATAGTTATTTTTTCTTCTTCTTTTTTTTTTTTAAATTTGTGTAGAGAGTTATAAACAAATCAGACTCTTATTAATGTATGTATGTCGGTTGTTGCAAACACAGAAGAAATTCACTGTTATGTTAAGTCATAGTGTCAGTTTCATAATAATGGGTTTAAAGCCTTAAACAACAGCATGAGATTCAGTCTTTTGGACATCTTACCGTAAATACATTTTGCTGTATATGACTGCACAAATTACAGACTATGCATTATCATCTGGTGCAAATCAAAATGAAAAAAAAAAACATCTCACCAGCTTAATGCAGAAATGCACATCATGAAGAGAAGGGAGGTACACAGGAAATCAGTGGAAATGACTGACACAGCAAGACACAGCAATGTTTGAACGTTACAAACGTTACAAAGGTTTCGAACCCTTTTTAAAAACCTGCCTGTGACACCAAACTGCGACACTTTAGAGGATAGAGACAGAGATGTTCCTACAGGCTCCGAGTGTGACGCTGACATCTGCCTACAACATCCACCCTTTCCATCAGCAAACACTCGACTTGTTTGCATACACACAAATAACACGAAACACGCCAGGAAAGCGAGTCGAAAAGCAGAAGGAACTACTTGTTTGTAAGTCCTCTGCTGTTGCTCTTCCCGTGTTCAAAACAAAAGGCTGACTTACATCCTCTCCGTTTCAAAAACTGATGCTCTGTCAGTCAACGCAGATGTCGCTCCTCCTTCAAGAAATCGCTCGATGTTTTTTTTCCCCTCCGGATGTCCCTTAATATCATATAACTATACAGCGAACATCCTTTTTATAATGATCGTTTAGACGACTGAATTCCGACATACCGTTGGACGCTTTCACACCGGAGCCGGGCGCTTTCACACACACCTCTAAGCAACGCCATTGCAGAATACGTGCTGTTGCGGACATTCTCGCGCACTACTGATGCGTGGTGGGGGGGGGGCGTAAACACAAACAGGACTTTCCATCGCTAAATCAGGTGACACACCGCTTCGTGGTATTAGATCAACAGTTCGGAGAGCTACCTATACTATATAGCAGGACTATCTTTCGTGTCGCGTTCATATTTTCGACGTGGCAAGTGTCCATGTGACAGGTGCACAACCTTATTTACAACACAATGGTTCGTTCCAATAATCGGCTTGCTGTGGAGGGGAAGTGGGGGTCCGCCAAACCGCAGTGTGCAAAAATAAATAAATATATATATAAACACCATAACTACAGCTTTGGTAGAGTGATGCAAAAAAAAAGAGCAAAATGAATGCATGATATTTTGCACGTTTACGTGTGTTATAAACGTACCGTTTGTTATATCCCACTTCTCAAAGCATTACAGAGCACCATTCTCACAATGCAAAAGCATGATGTCAAGTCTGAAATATTAGGAACTCCTTGTAAAAAAAAAAAAAAAAACCCAAAAAACACTGGAACAACTGAGGGATCTTTAGATTATCTCACAAACAGGTCTATGCAGGCCATATAGACACTCAAATATGATAATACATGGCCCGTAAACAATGTGAATTGATGTACTATAATTATAATTATAACAATAATAATACTATAGTGACGTAGTGTTTAGTACGGTGGCCTCGCACCTACAGGGTCCGAGTTTGATTCCTGCCTCTGATCTGTGTGCATGAAGTTTGCATGATCTCCCAGTTCTTGATTGGTTTCCTCCATATCCTTCAGTTTCCTCTCACAACCCAAAGACATGCAGGTTAGGTCAACTGGTGTCCCCAAAATACCCTCCTCCCGGCCCTGTACAGGATAAGCATTATAAAAGATTAATGTATAAATAAATGAATGCAGTTACCACACCTTGTATCCTGTACAGAGTCGAGGGGGCAATTTGGGTATGGCGTACTATAATTATAATAATGAATTCAGTGGGTGCTCCAGTAGCGTAGTGTTTAGCACTGCAGCCTCGCACCAGGGTTCGGGTTTGATTCCCGCCTCTGGTCTGTGTGCATGCAGTTCGCATGTTCTCCCTGTGCTTGGTGGGTCTCACAGTCCAAAGACATTCAGGTTCGATCAAATGGTGTTCTCAAATTGCACCCTCGACCCTGTACAGGATAAGCAGTATAGAAGATGAATTAATTAATGAATTAATGAATTCGGTTTCCATAACACTTATACTGTTTAAGGGCATGAGCCTATCCCAGGGATCTCAAGGAAACAAGGCAGGGGACAATAAGTCAGTCTAGAAAACGAGAATGATGGATTGCGGGAGCGAACCAGAGTATCAGGGAAAACGTGCAAACTCAACACACACAAACTGAAGATTCAAACCCCCAACCCAGAATGTGCAGGGCACTCAGGTACCATACCCTGAATTAATAACAATAATAATAACAACAATATAATAATCATCATCATCATACAAAGAGTGGGTTTTCTTACAGGTTCTCTGGTTTCTTCCCATACCCCCACAACATTACACATGTAGATGACTACACCCTGCAGGAATACCTTATGAATAATACCCTTTAAAATACAATGTAAATTACAATACAATAAACAATAATATCCATATTTTATCAAGCACTATTTCTATCTAAATGTTTGCAGAAAAATAAACTAGCAGCCCCCTTTTAAGGGCCCAAAAGTAATCTGACTTGTGTGGTCGGATCATTTAATCCTGTAAAGCCTATATAGGTGAACAATTTTACAACAGTAACCTGCTGGGACAGAAAAGCTGCCTGAAGCCTGTGAGGCTGACTACCATGTGACAAAATAGTGGTGAATAGTGAATAGGAGCTCAAACAGAAAGGTTGTGATAGACATTTAAAGAAAATGAGGAAACAAGAAAAACACTGTTGCAAAATCCCTAAGACTCTAACAAGAACACTTAAACTGTTCTGATTAAAGCTAATACAGGCTTCACAGGTTTGCCTGAAAAGAATGGAGGTCTGATGAATGGAGCTCACCTGCACTTATCATTTGCAGTTGTGTGTTTAATATGGAGCTAATAATATCTCTAATAGACATGTTTTTAATAAAAAAAATATGTATGCCATGATGTGGAACATAAATGCATGGTATGCCATATTTCTTTTCTACTCCCACCCGCACAGAAAGACGTTGCTTAGCAACCTAAAAATAAATTTTGTGTGCATTTGTGTTTTTCTATGTACACATACTGTATTCTGATTTATCTCATCATTTTGTATAGTTTATAATTTTACTCTCAAAGACTTATGCATACAATAATTTGCATTAGTCTACAAGGTTTTTGTTAATTAACCCTCTAAATTAGGCTTTTTATTCACTTATGGTTTATAAAGAAAAATCTTATTCAATAATTACTATGAAACTAAAGGGAAAGTTTGTATTTATCACAGTATAACATTTAAGTCTAAACCCACTGACTGGTCCCTAGGAGGTTTGAGGCAAAGGCAGGAAAACGCAAAAGATTGCAGATCCACTAATTGAACATAACAATTAGTCAGACAGTGAATCAGTTCATTTAAATATCTAAATAGTTTAATGACTTAATTCTGTGTAATGAAATGGAAAAATTCCATATTAACTGACTCATGGTTAGTTAAATTACCATATCTGATTATGGAGTTTGTCAAACACCAGAACTCTGTTTTAACAACAAATCTGGCCTTATGCACCTAACACATAAGCAAAGTGTCTGTTAAAATACCATAATTAAATAGCTGATGAGCTATATATACTATAGTAAGAAGCCTGATACAGTTTCGTATCACCATAGATGCATGCATTTTTCATTTATGCATGGTGTGCAAAGAAACTTTGTCTGGCCATCTGTCTGTTCAGCCTCACTGCAGGGGGTTGAATATATTGTAAAAGATCTTATCTCATTGTCCACTTTGGAGCTTAAGGAGTGCAATGTGTGGGGGAAGCGTTATAGACTTCAGAGAAGATTGATCACTGAAAAGAACAGACCGCCCTTTTTATCTGACTTAGAAGTTAATAATAATAATACAATAATAATTTTAATAATAATGATAATTATCATCATCATCATCATCATCGTCGTCATAAAATTATTAATATTATTATTATTATTATTATTATTATTAACATGGATCATTTTCCATAGCCCTTATCCTGTGTAGGATTGCAGATAACCACAGAGGCACAACCATTTACATACCCAATCATTCACTACAGGTATTTTGGAAATACCAATCAGCCAACAGCTTATGTTGTTGCACTGTGGGCGAACCAGAGTACCCAGAGGAAACCCAGAAAGCACAAAGAGAGAACATGCAAACAAGTCTGCTCCACGGGGGTCCCAGCCCACAGCCCACAGCACCCAAAGGATCCGCTGCAAACATTCTGATGCCAGATACCACAGCACACCCCAGAGGTCCTGCAGAGTTACACCTAGGGGTCCAAAGCCACCCTAGCAGCACAAGAGGAACTCTTTTTCTAGGTGGTTTTCATGTTAATGGTTTTAATGTATGGCTAATCTGTTTATATAAATTGAAACACTAGACAGAGTTCAGCCAACATGTTTTCATGTAACCCCTGAACTTGAGCTGTTAACTGACTTATAAAGGAAACAAGTATACAGACATTGCCTGTGAAAGTGCTACATACTGTAATGGAGTACCATGGATCTAACCAATGGAGAGAAGAGCACAGAAGCAGAGGCAGAAGAAGGACAGGAAGGGCGCACAAAAAAAGACAAACAGTACCAAATAAAATTTGGGCTACAATACACAAGGTGGCCATGTAAATCAACCACAGCTTGAGCATGAGAAAGCATGAGAACAGCGTGACCTTTTACAATTTTCAAGGGCCTCCATAATATGAAACTTTAGCTGAAGTTTTTTTGGGTGAACTGAATGCAGGTACTGTCCAGCATGCATATATATTAAATGTGGACAGGTAGAAGGAAACATTGTCTGAGGGGCATTATTAGACAGCATTCTGTGGGTGTTCCTGGTCAGTGTGGGTGTAACAATACCATCTGTGCTGCCATTAGCCTGCATGGGTCACCCATCACCATAAAACATTTGGTCCATAAAACAGCTCATCTTCTTGTTTGTCTTGACTCTGTTCATAACATTCTCATTCAACCCCATGAAGGAGATCCATGTGTTCAACTGCAGCTGATTTATTACACTGTAGCCTGGGACAATGTCAGGTTCCGTCATCTGTCCAACAGCTGTTGAAACTTGGTTTGAGAGCCATGCATATTTTTTTCTGTTTCATATCTTCTATCCTATTCACTATTTATGAACCCAATTAAATAATTTTTCATTTTGCCATTGGAAGATATATGACCGCGATCCTCATCAGTCTGTAACACTACTGCAACTGTACATGTGGTGATCTTAGAGTAGATGACTGCCAGGCCTGGATAAGAAATTCAAATATTTTTTCGTGTGATGTTGATAAAACAGAGATAAAAGGAGTGATCCAGACTAACTGCTCTTACTTTTTGTTTTTCTGTATAGTCATTTATAATCAGTGTGGTTTTTGTATAATTTTCTTTTTCCTACTTTTTTGAACACTCAGTTCTAACTGTGAACATTACTGTATTACAGTAATGCATTAGACTTGATGTACATCTATTCATTCAGGACTGTGTAGTGTAACACCACTGTCTTTTTGGGGGGCAGGTGGGTGGTAAATATGTGAATAAAAAAATGCACGATTTTCAATTTCTGTGCATCTCTAGTCAATTTATTTCAAACCAGGAGTACAAGCCTAACTTTGATAACTGTGCTTCTAATGTTTCTGTTTGGTGAGGACATGCATGGTTTGTCGAGCAAATTCCTTTGAATGGTGAGTGTCCATTTTTGATGTGAATGTCACAGTTTGAAGAGAGAGGTTTCATGGTTTTGAAGGACTTAAAAAGTGTTAAATTTTTAGCTCAATGCATAAATATTTGCTGAATGTGTGAAGAGATAGAGAAACATGCTAAAGCATTTGCATTGTAGTGCCACTATTTCAATTAATGTGTCTAAGCAATTGAGGGGGAAAAAACCCTGTCAGTATACAAAAGGGCAGAAAGGGAGAAGACAGTAGTCACAGGAAAAGAGCTGCAGGATGCCATGCAAACAGCAGGAGCAACAGTTACAGAAGGAAACAAGGCAGGGGACATGTACCAACCCATCACAGGGCACAGACACAGAAACACTCACACTATCCCAGGAGACCTAGGGTACGAGGCGGGGCACATCCTGGATGGGGGGGGCGTCATTCCATCGCAGGGCACACACATACTGTACACACTCATTCTTACACTATGGGCAACTTTGGACCTCCAGTTAACCTAATTTGCATGTCTTTGGACATTGGGAGGAAACCAAAGTACCTGGAGGAAACCCACCAGGGACAAGGCGAACATGCCAACTCCATGCACACAGACCACAAGACGGGAAGGAACTGACCCGGAAAACTGGAAGTGCAAGTGGAAGTGCTATCCACTGTGCCGGCTTGGAGCCAGTCTGCTCTGAAAATACATCTTGAGAGTAAATATACATCATCTATACCACTTTTATCCACTTTTTGTATACAGGGTATCCCAGGACACTTACAGTAGGGCACAAGGCAGGGTACACCCTGGACATGGTGCCAATCCATCGCTGTGCACACAGACATGCACACACACTCACTACGAACAATTTGGGAACGCCAGTTAGACTAATCTGCACGTCTTTGGACTGTATATATTAAGCCAAGTTAAATATACAGTAAAGGAAATTACAGAAATCAAACGAAGTTTTACAGGGAGAACATTTATTGCATGTGTATCAAATGAAAAATGGTATTAAATAGTTCAGTGTAAGTGATGTACAAAGGAAGTGATGCAGAAGTTCTAGGCGGTATGAATGGTCTGTGTATCCCTGCTTCTGGGCGTTGTCCTCTCGGTTCTGTTCCAGTCTGAACGGTCTGTGTTTTCCAGCTGCTGCGCCAGATGTGCTCCCACAATGCGCCGGGCTCGTTGTGGTGGGAGGGAGGGAGGAATTTCAGCTAACGGGAGAGATGCTGATGGCTGCTCGGTCTCTGCTATCATCACCGAAAACTTACACCTTTACCGCAAAGCTGCACGGAGACCCTTAAACCATGAAGTGTCTCAGCGTCTTGGTGCTGCTCTTAGTAGGTATGTGGCGATTTTTTTTTTTTTTTTACAGCCCACACTTCACAGCGTTTTTTTTTTTGTCCACGGTGAGGGCTAGCGAGCTAACGGCTGCTAGCTAACTGCTTAACGGATTTGCGCGAGAGCAGAGAGGTCGTTTTTATCAGCGCGTGAGCTCACTGTGGTGGATTAATTTCCAGATGTTTCCATTCACCTAGGCAGAGATGAATAAAGAGTTGAGCTGTTTCTGTATTATGATTGTATTTGTTTTTGTTTAGTGCATGATGCGTGTGTGTGTGTGTGTGTTCTCTCGTTTTAATTGTGTATTCTGCTTTTTTCCAAAAAAAAACAAAAAAAAAACGCCATAGCTTGTGAAGGCCGTAGTCAAATCCAGGCTTTAGTCGCCTCTACACAGAAGGCTCGGTCTCATACGGGCGGTGAGTGTGTGTGTGTGTGTGTGTGTGCCGTGCCATAACCTCAGCTACTGTATATGATGTGCATTGCTGTGTTGGCTTTATAACCAGGGTTGCCAGGTCTGCATACAAAACCAGTTTAAAAACTATTCAAAAAAGTGTGCTTTAACTCAGCTTTAACATCATGACTGCTATTACAAACTAGATTGTAACAAACGTTATGTTAATAATTGTATAATTATAGTTTATTATTATTATTATTATCATTATTATTATTATTATTATTATTATTTAAGGTCCTAAAATGGTTTAATACTATTGCACTAACCCTTATAACCCTTAGGAACCGTATTTTTTTTTGGGACTGAAAGTATTTCATACCAGCAAGATTTAAAAAAAATTCTTAATTACCCAAATTTCTTTAAAACTACTAAAATAGTCTATGTTAAAATATTGTTAATGAATATACATCAATGCAGTCACTCATTCATCGTCTATACGGTTTTATCCTTTTATTCAGGGTCGTGGGGAGCCTGGAGTCTATCCCAGGAGACTTAGGGTACGAGGCGGGGTACACCCTGGACGGGGTGCCAATAAATCGCAGGGCACACGCACACATACACACTCGCACACTCATTCACACAATATGGGCAATTTTGGAATTAGCAGTTAGCCCAAACTGCATTTCTTTGGAGTGTGGGAGGAAAAAGGAGTATCCGGAGGAAACCAACCAAGCACGGGGAGAACATGCAACCTCCATGCACACGCACCCCAAGGAAGGAACCGAACCAGGACCTCAATGCAAGTTCTTCTTAATCCTATCTAGATGTTCTTTATTTGAGGTGTGCCTAGAGATTCTTGGTCCCTTGAAATCCTGATATATGGCCCCCAACCTGACTAAGTTTATTAAGCCCCTGGTTATTTTAGGGTGATTGCTTGTAATATTTAGCAACCTCAAAACTATTTTACTTCAACAAGAATGCTTTATACCACATTCTGATAGCTGAATTTTAAAATACAAGTTTATATTAATGCACTCATTCAAATGTTACCATTTTTCTGGGAATAAATTTGAAGGGACTTGTATGGTGTATGCACCACGTGATCCAGACTTAATAACAGACAGCGTTATTTAACAACTACAAAAAAAATAGTGTTTAGCACTGTGGCCTTGCATCTCCAGGGTCCAGGGCTCGATTCTCTGTGTGCATAGAGTTTGCATGTTCTCCCACTGCTTGACGGGTTTCCTCCGGGTTCTCCAGTTTCCTCCCACAGTCCAAATACACTAGGATTTAGCTAATTACTGTTTTCAGATTGCCCAGAGTGTGTGAGTGACTGTGTAAGCATATGTGTGCTTGTGTGCACTGGATGGATCGGCACCATGTCCAGGATGTACCCTGGGATAGGCTCCAGGCTTTCCGCAACCCTGTAACAGGATAAGCGGAATAGAAATGAATTTTATTAATTTGTCATATTTATTATGTAGACACTTTCTGTATGGAAGACATTTGCGTAATGGAAGGAGTCTCCAGTTACAGTCTGAAATGAAGCTGTAAATGTGTTTTTCACTGTGGGAAAGTTTCAGAACAGACAATTCGTTGTTTTGTAATTTGTCATATGACATGCTGCTTATTTTGTCTTCCAGAATTAGAAAATTTAAGTGTCTGGTAGGGAATGCTGCTGTGTCCTCATCAACACCTTATTGTTTTATTAAAAAACATCTCATTGTTTAAATTATACAGTATAACTTGTTGTGTTTCATTCTTTACCTTATAAATAAAAACAATGAATTTAAAGTTTGCAAAATTTCCAACCCTAAAAAACAGAGAAATAATAATGATCAAGTAACAGCAGTTCAGTAATAAACTAGACCTGGCAACACCACTAATAACACCATGTGGATTGTAACGTTCTGCTTTCAGTTCCCTTTAATTTACTGAACAGTGTCTTTTAAATCTCTTGAAGAATTTTAATTGACATATTTTGACCCATTGTAGTTTAACATAACTCCTATCAATCTAAAAAATGTTTTTCAATTCTTATATGTATACTAGAACGTTCTGCACATTTATGGATTTTGCATTCAAACATTTAAGAATTATCTTGCAAATATCGCAATTGCCATTGAAGTTCTGTTCTACCTGAGTTTTTCCAGGCGTAGATTCACCTTGTGGATGGCAGATTAATCCATGGCTCCAAGCAGCAATATTATAACGGCAGACAGACGCAGTTCAGTCGCTTACTTTCACTTCCTGATAAGAGTACTTTGAACAGATAAAGTAATGTGTACATGCTCAGCATATTCCCATAAGGGATCTGTTTTTAAAAAAAAAAAAGAAAAAAGTGAAGTGCATGAGTTCCCCCTGACCGGAAAAGGGAAGCTGGTATGAAGCTGACTCTGCAGTTCACTAGGACGTGCTTGACTCTGGCCATTATACAGTCTGTATCTACTCCTCAGGCACATAACTGATGTGAGGCCTGGTCAAGGTCAAGCCGTAAAATTATAAACTGGAGTTAGCTATTTATACTGCAGGAATTGAGTGTGCCTGTGTGTGTGTGTGTGTGTGTTTTCCTTTCCTACATTAGCCTTTGGCAAAGGGTTTGGCATTAACCAGCAATGGCTGATCTATTCGAACAGGGAGGTGTTCATTACCTTCACATGGCCTTGTGCACTTGCATAATTATCTGATCATTTGATTGTATTATTGCTCCAGTGGACAGGCTAAGTCCAGCCTCTCTGCTTTTGGAAGATTTTGCATAGTGACATGGTACTGTATAAATAAGCCGACTGAACAATAAGCTGCAGCCGTAGGGTTCAACTTATATGAAAAAACAAACCAATAATATTGGCCAGTTTAAATATATATCGTCAAAAGATGCCTTTTTTTTGATAATCTGATTTGACAAGTATTAAATTAATTTAATTTACATATAAAATATTTGAATATGTTATTGATTTGTTACTTGACTTAGATTAGGTGAACGTGTTAACAGCTAAATGTGAAGAAAGAAGTTGGAAAAAACATTAAGGAGAAGCAGACAGACGGTAAAATGAAAATAGGGCCAGATTCACTGTCCACTTCTCCTCAACACTCCTGATGCAAAGTACTGTTTAAGAATTCACTGAGAGTATTTAAATCATGCTTAAATGAAACCTGTTTTTAGCACCCTCTAGTGGCCGACAGCCCGTCCTACATTTTTCTCACTGACCCTTGTGTCACCCAGAAGAGGATGGGTTCCCTTTGAGTCTGGTTCCTCTTAAAGTTCCTTCCTCATGTCAGCATCTGCTCTGGCATACTCATTAGAACTAAATCTGTATCCATTTGTGGGTCTCAAAGTGCTATATAAAAAAAATAAAAATAAAAATAGTACTTTACTAACATTAATATACAGTGGAACCTTGGATTACGAGCATAATTCGTTTCGGAAGCGGGATCGTGTTCCAAAACACTCGTAAATCAAAGCAAATTTTCCCATAAGAAATAATGAATACTCAAATTATTCATTCCACACCCCAAAAAATAAATACATAAAAATAATGAATACAAAATATAAAGTAAAAATAAAACAAATTAACCTGCACTTTAC
>JAOVVB010000030.1:7018219-7036292 GCA_028570985.1 Heterobranchus longifilis
CAGCATTAAATCAGTTAAAAACAAGCTGCATTCATGGAGTTCTGGGCATTATCCATAGCATACACATAAAAATAATCATATTTATATATACATTTTATATACTTATAATAAATTATTTGAGTGTACACAACTGTTTATTTTAGATTTTCCGTTATATGCTGCACTTCATCACTTCATTTACAAGTCGTACCCCGTGTTTCACACACCTGACAGGTGGCAATGATGCTTTCACAAATTGCCTCCACTCACTCTTTATCTTTAGAGGTAAGAGTAGGGCAGAATTTTACTTTAATTATTTCTTTATATTTTACTACCTCCTCCACAAGCTAAACGCTCTCATCCTCTCTCCCGTTCCGCTTTCTTCATTTCTTCAAAAATCATTTAGATCAGATTATGACAGTCCTACACCGCTCTATTATAGGGGCTTTAAACAGGTGTGATTGGAGCAGTCTGATGTCATGCAGCAGAGTCACGCATCTTTAAGTTTTGTTTGTGTGCATAAAGCTTTCACACAACTGCCGCTGATTTCATCATTTCACTTTTCCAATGTTTAGAAATACAAAAACCAGGAAAAGCTACAACACGCTTTCCTTGGCGCAGTCCTACTCCTTTCTGAAAGAAAAATTAGAAATCTTCATAAATAACTGGTCTCCAGGGATCCAAGGCAAGAACTCAACTCAAGTGAGCAGCTTGCTGAGACAAGGACAGATCCAAGTCACAATGATAACCTAAGTGTCACTGATAAGCTAAAGGAGCTGAAGGTTTGGTTTGAGCAGCCAATGTAACCAGATTACCAGAAATTACCAGCCAAGAATTGAGCACCAGCTTACAGCAAAGATGACTTGAGAGAGCAGAGAGCTCTCTTTAAATAGACTCAGGGACACCTGGGGCTGATAGCCAGTGATTATAATTACAGTAAGACCATGTCTGGTTACGATCTGCCTCCCTCTAGTGTTGGCACAAGGTTGTACCAGCTGTCGCCTTGTAAATGAAGCCAATTGGCGGGAGAACAAGTTGAGACATCTCATCTCATCTTCTATACCACTTTATCCTGTGTTCAGGGTTGCGGGGACCTGGAGCCTGTCCCAGAAGGCTTGGGGCACAAGGCAGGGTACACCCTGGACAGGGTGCCAATTCTTCACAGGGCACACACACATACACTCACACACACTACAGGCAATTTTGGAACAGCAATTAGCCTAACCTGCATATCTTTGGACTGTGGGAGGAAACCCACCAAGCACGGGGAGAACATGCAAACTCAATGCATACAGAGATGGGAATCGAGCCTGGCCGGGAGTCGAACCCGGACCCTGGAGGTGCAAGGCGACAGTGCTAACCACTACACTGTCAGAAGTAAACTGATGTGATAGTTTTACTTTATAGATTTGCTAGAACTAGCAGGTCGCCCTACTACCATTGGGAAAAAAAATATCCAGTACGTGGTTTGGCCCTGAGCAGTGTCCTATTACCACCCTTTTTTTTTTTTCAACAGCAAACATCAGTGCAAAGTACAGTTCCTCCATTAATTAAAGGTGGATTGTAACAAACAGTAACATCCCCACCAGAGAAACTCGAAGAAACTTGAATGAATGAAGTAATGATAATAATAATGAAGTAATTACTTGTATAATGTTTTATAGATGCAGTATAGGATAATTGGTGCCTTATTGAGCAAAAATTAACTTTAAGTACTGTTATTTTTTATTATCTGTGTAATATATACTGTGCCAAGGCTATATTGTACAAATTGCTCCATTTTCATTTTTCATTTGCTTATTCAATTGTTAGGACATCTTAAAAGAGGATATACGGCTTAGATGTCAATTTTATATAAAAAACCATCTGACCTTTAGGTCTATGTAATCAAGTCTACTTAACAATGTTATTGTTGGCAGGTATCCATTTTAATTGAAAAGGTTTAATGAAGTTTGATGTAGCCTGTGGTTTTCAGTCTTGTTTGCCAACTTTCAATGCCGTCTTCTGTCAACCTTTGTGCCTCAGGTGGATATTACTAAAGTCATCCCTGTCCACAACAGCCGCCCGGAGCCAGGCACTGGAGTGCTGCCAGACATCGGTGAATACAATCCGCCCTCAGAGTCACTGAAAAGTAAAGACTATTTTTCCGACTTCCTGGTCACCCTGGCTGTGCCCTCTGCCGTTGCACTGGTCCTCTTCGTCATCCTGGGCTATTCGATGTGCTGTCGCCGAGAAGGAGTGTAAGTGCATTGTAATAACTTCTCAGTGTAATGACACACACACACACACAACCAGACACATTTAGATTATTAATATCAAGGTCAGTGAATGGTTCCTCGAAACATTCCTCTATAGTGATTTAAAAATCATACTTGTACCTGGTGTGCTGCATATATAAAAGTTCATTATGAAAAGTGGGTAAAAAAATTTATTCAGTCTATAATTTAATTAGGCCTGTTAGGATGAAAAAGCAGCTTTCTCATCATTCTCGACCATTCTCATCCAACATCCAGTTTTATTCATTCTGTTAAATTTAGTCGGGCTACTTACACAAAACGTTTCATCTTTCATATCATTAATCGTTGAATACATCTGTCACTTCATATCACATTGGCCAGTCAGTGTTCTGAGAGTCCTTTCGACGTCTACTAATGACCAGATGTACTGCGGCCTGAAGAGACCCTCACTCCTGAACCTGCTTCCCATTCACTTTTGTGTGGTTGTCTTTCAACTATTAATATTAGTATTTAATTCAGACATTTTGTTTTGTTTCTAGGCGAAAAAGAAACATGCAAACACCAGAGTAAGTGTTTCTTCTCCTGTGTCTTTCTTTTATTTTGTCCTCTCTCACGATTTCTGTTGTCCTTTTTTTAGCCAGGTGATCCGAATTTATTTTTTTTAATTTATTTTATTTTTGTCTTCACACGTTTTATGCTCTTGTGTCTTTCCTCATGACATTACCATCCATCATTCATGAAGATGCCATGTTGTCATCCGGCTGCTTAGTGTCAGGTTCAAATCTAGGAATCAAAATGCAAACTGGGTTTAAAATAAATGCAGTCTGTGGACTTAAATAAGTGGGATGTGCTGAATATAAAACCTTTGCCAGATTATATGACCAGGGATGACACAGCATACTCCTTTTCTAGACTGAACAGAGTGTGCTTTGCAGGTTGTATGGTGCAACATAACATAGTTTAGCATTTCCCTTTTCCTTCCGGTTATAATGCAGTATATACAAATGTTGTAAATGATATGTCCAATTGTGTCTTGGCTTTGATATGTTTTGTTTCTTACTCTTTCCAGCATCCAATTGGTGCATCACAGCTCCATTCAGAAGTCAACAAAGGAGCTGCGCAGCATGTCAAAGAACAGAGAGATCTCCTGGCCTCTCTCCACCCTGCCAGTTTTCAACCCTGTGAGTGGAGAGGTGGTGCCACCGATCCACCCAGAAAACTACGAGACAACCAGCATGCCACTCATGCAGACCCAGACGTGAGTGTCGCATAGACGTGCATTTCTCTTTCTGCAATCAAACCATTCTGCTCTTCCTGCATACAACAGATAGACATTTTTTTCTTTTTATAATCACATTGACTACAAATGTGATTGACAGTGTTATATTGTAGTTCTGTATGTTTTACTCTGACAGATTCTTCATACTGATAGATGATTTCCTGTTTCCTTGTTAAAACCTTTGAAGTGTCACTTCAAGAGCAACCACTTCCTTCAAAAGAACACCCGCTTAAATTCAATTTGCAGTAACATGAGCATGTTTGGTTGAGAAAACACTGAAACATTGTGGGAAGGAAGCAAGTACATTAAGCAAGTAAATAAACATGAGATTAAAATTAGAGAAGTGATAAATTATAGAAGATTGGTCTGTACAGTTACAGTGTTCCGTATAATGAATGACACATTATTAAATTAATACCGCAGCCTGAGTAAAGCTGTCTCTATTTACAGAAATCTTCAAAATCAAATGCAGATACCACAGCAGCAGCCTCCAGGTATGTACATGTATGTGTGTATGCAGAACATCAGCATAATTTTAGCTATATTCACAAACAAAACTGATAAAGACAACTCCAGAATTATTGGCACATGTAATAAAATAAGCAGTATACAACAATTAGTTCTGACCGAGTAATCTGACAGAGAGCATAACAACACTGGGATGTTGAACTATATGCATCACTCCGGGTCAAAGGTGTTCATTAATTACAAAAACTGTTAGTCGCCTGCATGGGGGAAATTAGGCTGTTATGGTCTGCAGTACTGGAAAGAGGGAAGAACAGCTGCCTGCCAAAACCCACATTCAAAACCATCACAGAAGTACTTTCAGTAATAAGGCATGTTATCATGTTAAACAACACTTTGTCTCCTTAGTAATTCTTGCTAAGTCGTTTCAAATTGCCACTGAACTGTCCGTGTTGTTTTGTTTTATTCACGGCTCGTGCGAGCTAATAAGCTAACTACTAAATCACTCTCTAACCCCTGATCAAGGGCACTACTTGGTGTGTAAAACAAGGGATTGTACACCGTACATAGTGCACTAGATTTTGACTTTATTTGGGATTCAACCTAGTAACCCCCAAAGTTAGCTGATATTCTAATGTAATAAGGGAAAATATAAAGGAAATCTCGTAATTATTTTAGGATTCTCCACTACCTTCATGGTTTATTTTCATTTACTTTCATTATTTTCACATTTTGGCTACATAGTAAAACTACTTTCACCCCTGCTAATTATGCCAAATGTCAGTCATCAGCTCTGCCAGTTGCGGTTCACTAGTTCCACCAGGTGTAGGATAATTGTTGGTGGAGCAAAATACTGGTTAAATAAACAAATCATAATATGTTGATGATAAATGGTGTTTGCAGAACTGTTGTATAAAAGCAATCACAGCCAGCTGATATTCTGTACAACAGCACTCCCTCTTGTGTAATAGTGCCTAATTATACCCAACGATTAAATCATGCTGATTTTCTCTCTTGAGAATTTTCACCAAGTATTAATCTGAAAGTGGCAAACCGTTGTTTATCATGAAATAATTACTACGTAGAACTTTTTTGTTTGAAAAAAGTTAGATTGCTAATGTTGCTACTAATTCTAGATTGGATTGTAGGTGTAATTATATTGTGCAAAATGTTTTAAATATAACTCTATGATTGGTATATCTTATTTATCATATTTTTTTGCCTCATGTTTTTGGGTTATAACACAATAAGAATGCACAGGCCTGAGCAGCTATGCTGTACAATTAGATGTCAGAGAAAAGAAAATGCTGTGTTGTTACTGTATATTGCTGGCATGCTTTGGAAAGAATCATTGAAAATCACATTCTTCTGACTGATCTCTATTATATCATAATGAAACATTTCTATCCAGGATGAATCTATTTCAGTCCACAGGGAACAATGCCTCAGTGAATGGCTAGAGTGTAAAAATGATATATAAACCATTTGTTTGGTCTGGGGGCATTTGTAGTAGCATGTTATACAGCACCACCATCGTCAAAACAACTGACAGATTTTTTTATTTTTTTGGAAGAATGGTGTTTTTCCGCTTCAATACAGTTCCAAAAATGTGTACAGTTGCTGCTAAGAATCATAAACTGTTCTGTTGTCTTGTAGTGACATAAAACCTTAGTAACATTTAATTTGTCATCAGTCTGTAGCTGACCGGTGATCTGGTTCCCACCAGTGTAGTGTATACGCACTAATGAACTGCATTTGGTCTCAGTATCTCCTTGTCTAACATTCTGTTCGTTCATTTACTGCTACCCAAGGAGATAATTACAGTTTGTCAACATTTCGAAGGCTGGAGGCAAGTAATAATAATAAGTATCGTAGTGGTGCTAGTGTCTTCGTTTTATCAACTTTTTAATAATTGGGTAATTGGTGGATTTTCCTTGCAGGTAAATGGTATTCCTGAAGAGAGGAAAGTGGCTGAAGCATTGAATTTGTGAGCTTCCTGTGTAGTTTGTGTTTCCACATCATGCCAACTCTGCATGTGCTATAGCTCCATGAAGCTGTGCAGTACCAGAGAGATGTAGTCCAAGCAGAAGCGGGAGCTACTGACAGCTTCAGTTACATGACCATATTTGAACTATTTAAATATTTATGGTATTTTTGAGGTAACTGTTTTTCATTCAAGGGACCATTCATGGTGACATTGAAACTTAACTAACCAGTCAAGAGACTGTTAGGTTTGTAAGCTTATTAAAGTCTGTAAGCACTCTCTTTTAATGTGTTTGTTTTTAAATGCAAATTACAAGATAATTATATATTTTTATCCTCAATACAGAGTGATTCCATATTTTTCCTCTATTTGGTCCGGAAAAGAATGCCATTGATTAAAACATTTAAATTTTATTTGTTTAAAGTATGAATGTTATGAAGCTATTAATCAAAATGTGTTTTGTGTCAAATATGTGATTTGTTAATTTGCTACAAAGTAAAAAAATTAAACTTGGTCAACAAATCTCTAAGTATGTAAATTTTTATAATAAAATGTATTGTAATCTTGAAGGAATCTTACATAATTGTCCATGTTATGCAGTTTTAAGAATAAAGCACTGGTGACCCTGTAAAAAAATGTAGATGTAAAAATATTTAATTGTTCTTGGTTCCCTGTTCATGCAAAAAGTACACATTATCTCATTTGTTTAGTTTTTTTCCTTAAGAAATAGAAGAGACAATCTTGATTGTGTAGGGAATGTCCAAATTTAAAACCTAACCTTCCAGCAGTATTCTGGAGCTCTAACAACAGTAAAGTGGCATCTGGATCTACTCTAGCTAAAGTTAGACTCCATGCAAATAATATTAATCATACATCCAAATTGCGATCACTCATTCACGTAATCAAAACAATTGGGGGCTTGTGGTGCCTACTCCTGCCATGCACCTTTCAGAGATCAGAAAGCGCTCAGCCTCATTCTGTGCATTATGGTGAGCCCTCTTTGTCTTTTGGCTGTTCCCTTTCAGGGGTCGCCACAGCGAATCATCTGCCTCAACCTAAACCTAATGCTTCCTCTTCTCTCACCCCAACTAACTTCATGTCCTCTCTCACTGCATCCATAAATCTCCTCTTTGATCTTCCTTTAGACCTCCTGCCTTGAAGTTCCAACCTCAGCATCCTTCTACCAATATGTTCACAATCTCTCCACTGAACATGTCAGAGGAATATTTTCAGGAAATAAAATGATTACTTTTACTTTTTTACTTTGTACAATCAAACAAAGCACAATGTCATCTGCAAACATCATTGTCCATGGAGACTTCAGTCTAACCTCATCTGTCATCCTGTCCACCACCATAGCAAACAAGAAGGGGCTCAGAGCCGTTCCTTGATGCAGACCCACCTCCTTGAACTCTTCTGTCACACCTAGCTAACAGCAC
This sequence comes from Heterobranchus longifilis, assembly GCA_028570985.1. NCBI lineage: Eukaryota > Metazoa > Chordata > Actinopteri > Siluriformes > Clariidae > Heterobranchus > Heterobranchus longifilis. Next base: position 7,025,603 of record JAOVVB010000030.1, read on the forward strand.
ATCTCACCACTGTCTTACAGCTCTCATACATGTCCTGCACCACTCTAACATACTTCTCTGCCACTCCAGACTTCCTCATACAACACCACAGCTCCTCTCTCGGTGAGCCCAAGTATATTTTACTATCTCCCATACTAGCTCCAAGTACAGAGAGCTGGTTCTCATAGCCATTTTCTGTAGCCAGGGATTTGCCTACCCAATCCACATTTCATCAAACACCTACTACTGGAGAACAGCAGTTTGTTTGGCCTGTGCCCATGGGTAAGGTCCCAATCACTAGGTGCTCACAAATGAGCTTCTTCTCCAAGCCTAGCTCTAACCACTCATCTATGGCCAGTTTGCTTTGAAAGATACTCCCAGGGGCTACAGACACACCCACACACACAGTAATTAGGCATAACATTCAGCCCAGTATTAAGCCCTCAGAAGCACTGCTTGTCCCAGGGCAGTAGGGGCCTTTGAGGCCTGTGCTGTAGTGTTAGCGGGACGTTCTTCGCAGATCTCTTAGGTGTTGAGGGTAGCTCAAGGGTAGGAAGGATAATTTTCCCATCTGCATTTTCTCACCTAATCTGCATGTGTTTGGAAATGTATACGTGCCTCGGAATCTGAAATGTGAAAAATTCCAGAGCCATTTGTAACACAGAGGATCTCCCAGCAGGCAGATCCTCCGGTAGCTACATTGTGGATTTCCGAACAGTCAGATCTATGGGCAGCCACACGATCAGTTGCTAGGCGACAGCATCATATAGGCAAAAACAAGAGTTGTGCTGCAACTGAGCGTACTCAGACGTACTTTAGACTTTGCACTTAGCGTGCTGACGTTAGTGTGACACCTAGAAACAAGAGACACCTAGAGTCTCAAAAAAAACTTATCCATTTTGTTTCTCAAAACAAAAAGAAAAAAAGAGATCATTAGAAAAGACAATGTCTTAAGATCACATGATACTAAAATAGTTAATTAAAAAACATGATTAGCAGGTGCCATTAATATTTTAAAACACTGCCGTACATTGTGAACCGTTGTGTATTTAGAATTTTTTTAAATATTTGGAACAACTGAGTACACAACTCCAGTTTTCTTCTCTTACTTATATTAAAGATGTACTGATCAATAAATGAATAAACCTGGCAATTTAAAACAATTTAGAATTTGACGCGTGCTGTGGATGTGCTGAGAGAAAAAAAAAGTACAAAACGTGTTCCGCAAGGTGTTTTATCACTGACAATGATTAAACAACAGCATTTCTAAAAGAAAATACATTCCCTCACATTTCTGGACCAAACATTATTTACATCAGCGTGGTATGCATCTTGTTTTTACAGCGGTCCAACGTAAACAATACAAATCATTTGAACAAAGTTTTACAAAATAAAATCCATACATTTACAATTGGATAAATAGCTGTAAGGTGGAGTGAATCCATTAGATTATAGCTGCGGTTTGGCTTAAACGCCACTTCAGGAAATAAAACGATTACTTTTACTTTTTTTATTGTTATCTCGTCTTCCTATAATGGAAGAAAAGGCTAAAAAACGACGCAGATTTTGTAGATCTGCAAAATATTACCACTATGAAACAAAACTATGGTACAAAAGTAAAAGTACAAATTTCTGTAATTGTAGCTAGCATCCACCTAGTGGCCGTTACACAGGGATGATGAAGATTGTATTGGCACAATATGTGAAAACTATTTAACTGCACCCAGCTAAGGACATTATACTTCCTTGTTCTGGAATTACTTATTTCTGACTACCCAAATAGTTTTTCAAACAGCATAAATAAATGCAAATGTAGATCAGATGATTCATGATTTGACCATATACAGTAAGCTGATTTTTAAAGCAGCTACTCTTAACTTTCTTTTCACCATTAATAGCATGCAGACTTGTATCCTATACCCACGTTTCCAGCTGCCATAGTAAAAAACAAGAAAATGTGTACAGATGATATACTTTTTTTCTGACTTTTCTCCAATGATGTCCCATGTTCAGTTGAAGGATTAAAGCTCTGTATTTCTAAGCTCCTTGTTAGTAGCTTTAAAAGGTAAAACAACCTCTTGAGAGTATCAATGCACAGTAAGAGAGTAAAGATTTACATTCAACACAGGTGAACGTATATTTAGCCTTTTGTACATACTGACATTTAAAAACCTGGAAGCAGAGCCATACATACAGCACAAAATGATTAGCTATAGGTTTTTTTATAAAAATCCATAACTTCACTAAACCTTAACTTAGATTGGTTGAATGGAGCTCCTACACTGTTTAAAGCCTTTTCCTACTCCTACACCTTCAATCTGTGGCATTTTCACACTCGCTCACCTTATTATTATATATTTTTTGGTTCATCATCAATATTTAAATCACAGAACTATAACAACAAAGCAATTTCAACCCACCTGGTTAAAGACATGTAAAAATTGTAATAATAAATAACAGGGTATTAAATTGTCATGATAGCAGATGTTAAATTGTTGGTACAGAGTCTTGGGATAAACAGGCTTTTAGTAGTTTGTACAGTGAAGCTTTTGCTGATAAAAAGTGTTCACGTGTGTTCAACTGGTATAAGAAAATTCTACTATGAGACATTTTTTTATGTGGCATTATGTGGCTCTGGGTTTTGTCCTAGCTTTTTAAACACCTATTACAACATTACGTTTTACATAAAAGGAAAATATCAAATAAGCTGAATATCAAACAACTGAATGCATCAATTTATATTCAATGTTAGTATTACTAGTGCAGAGGGACGCTGTAAGGGCAGAGAAAGAAATAAAATGGACGAACATTACCAGACAGAAGCGACATACCAGTGAAAGGTCAACATTTCTGAAAACATTATTACATGAGTGTACTTTAGATCATTTGTCAGTTATTTATTTACAGTTTATGAGTACATAAAAGCCACCAAGAATCCAGGAAGTAACCACACCATACTTCAGTAATAACAGCAGATGTACAGAAGTAGTAGTATATAAAGCATTTAAAAGAACAGAACTATTTATCTAGTTCTGTTAATCTACTCTTAGTTTTTTAACTACATCTGCTGTTATTACTAAAGTATGGTGTGGCTAGTTACTGGATTATTAGTGGCTTCTATATTTGCTAATTTAAGGAATTTGCAAATATAAAGAAATGTTTATGAATGTTTAATGCCTCTAACATTTCCATAAAAAAAATAAAAAAAATCATGAATGTTTTTGGTTACATGTACTGTAGTAATGACCCATGGAGAACGGAATCTGTTGAAAGCATTAATTAAAAATATAAAATCAATAAGTATAGGGCTTGTTTACACAGTAATGAACTGACTTGTGGCAGACGAAGTTGGTGGCGTATAGTCTCGTATGTACTGCATGAAGTGCGAAACCCAAAACTCATTCATATTTCATCCACACGGGCTCGACATAAAAACAAGAAGAAACTAGAAACGACAGACAGACAAACAGGACGTTAAGGCGACACAAATACACTCCTGTACAAAGTAAACTTAATTTAAATCTTTAAATACTGTACAAAACATGGACAGAAAGGAGGTCGTTCCCATTGTCTCGGGAGTTGGCGTTTTAGGAGATTTAGTCTTATTTGAAAAGTTAGTTAGTGAGCACACATACAGTACTGCAGATGTGCACTGCATGCATTCTGTAAAAATGTGTGTTCACTGTCTTCATAAATTACTGCACCATTGGTTTTGCTCCAAGACTTGCTTCTCAGGTGGTATTCTGGATGGTACTTTGCCAACAAAGAGTCGGTTCCTAAAATTGATTTCAAATGAGGATGTGCCACAATAAATGAACAGACTCAGGAGTCTGTATGCTAAACTCCTTCAGTTTTAGGCCCAGCCACGGTTAGATACCATGAGGAGTAGCCCCATGAAGAGTCCAGTCGACAGCAGTCTCTTGAGCAAAGTGGCATTGTCTTTAGGAATGGCCACCTGGGCCAGGTCATTGGTGATCTGGGAGATCTCGTGAGCAACGCACACAAAGATAAAAGTGCTGATGATAATGTTGAGGGAGGGGATTCCGGGAATAAGGACCAGGATGCCCTTGGTGTCGGCTGCCAGCCAGATGTGGTACTGACAGATGAAGAGCTACAAGAGCAAGAGGTAGACAAATGCATTAACCTTACTCCACTTGTCCTCTCATATTCTTCACTCATAGAAAACTTACAATGTCCATGATTGATACTTAGTGTAACCTGGCTAGTAGGTGTCTGTTAATTCGTTATATTCTCTACAAAGCATTTACTGTAGCGGATTAAAGTTTTCAGTCACCCAATAATCCTGACAGAATGTGACCATGGCAAGAGACATGGTTACATGTCCTACTGCTTTGCTGCCACCTTCACGTCTGCGTTGGTACACAATGAGTACCAACATTGGAGCCTAAGCTAATTCTGATATCTGCACACAACTCTAGTCTTCTAGTCCTTGGTTTTCCACAAATATTTTCATTGAAAATCTTTTTAAACTGCTGATTTTAGTTTGCAAATGATTGTTCCTGGCAAGGCACCTTACCTCTAATGAGATTTTTCCAAACCATGCAAATAAAGAGCTGTACAAAGAACGGGCGTAACCAGGAATGTTTCTGATGAGAACAAATGCCAGAATCTGCGGGTTGAGGGAAAAAAGAAGCAATATACAGTTTGCAGAAGCAGGGTTATCACCTTAACGAACAGCAACATTTACAAGACATTACCTGCACCACTGATATGTAGGGATGCATCTCATTGCATTTAGTCTTGTCTTTGCAGTTACTTGCCCATATGGAATATGTCTAAAGAAGGACAAACATGTTGGATAACATGATATCCATTAAATATTGAAAAGCTGAAACAAGGAACATACTTACTATAAAGGAAACCACTGATGCAAAGAGCAAGCAGTTGGAGATCTTGGTGGAAAACAGTGGCTCGCCTTTCACCTCTGATAGAACCTGATATTTCTGCAATACCAGGTAAATAAAGGCGAACACCATGCCATTGATGACAGCCTGCAGGAGATGTGGAGAAACACACTCAGAAGGATGGCATTCTAACAGCATAACTAATAAAAAATATCTTGGTTGAACTGGCATTTAACAGTAACTGTATATTAACTGTATTTTAAACACATTTAAAACTGCAAGCCATTGCTGCGTTGCATTGATCACCTTTTGTATGGCTACATTCACACTACAGTACATGCCACATTGTTCAATTCCAATATTTTTAGTCAGATCAGATTTGCATCTCATGGAAGTTCACATCCATAATTACAAGTTACTTTTGTCTGATTCTAATGTGGATGTGTCTGTCCCCTGAAGCAGAACATCGATACATCTTTGTTTGCACCATATTAGTTACAACACATTGTAAGCTCATGCGAGCACTTGTTTACACAATTTTAAACAATGGATACGAGTTTAGCCAAAAATATGCGTGGGATTTTGCCCTGGAGGATGGCAAGCATTTAGCCGGGTGTATTTGTTGAGGTCCAGAGGATGGAACAAACCAAACCAATACACCTTGCTTGAGCTTTTTTAGCAACTATTCCTAGAACTGCTAAGAAATCCCCATTCTGCCGGTGCTGGCTGAAGTCTGTGGCCTACGCATTTGCAGAGGTAAAAAGTTGCATGAATTATGTTCTTATTTAAGTCACGTGCCTGCATATCGGACATGTACCCGATCTATAGTAGGACCACATATAAAAACAACTCAGATCTGATTTGAAAAACATCAGATTTGTCTGTTCAGAGACAAAAAAATCAGAGCTGTATTACATTAGGGTAAAAAAATAAATAAATTATCAGTCAAGTAATGTAAACATAGCCTATAAAGTTATTAATATTTATTATTAAGGTACATTATTAATATTCTTTAATAAGGCACGTAAGTTTAAAGTGTCATCTCTTAGTAATTTTTTTTAATATTGCGCATGCACTAACTGCATTTTAATTTTTTTTTCTATCCTTGCATCACTCTAGCACTAACATTTGACTCATTCCGGTTATAAAATTTTCAAGATGTGCAAGGCCTTTTCTCTCACTGCACCATCATCTGCTCAGACATTTTGTAAGTCACTCTGTATAATAACTTCTTTAAACATTACAAATGATCTATGTGAGGGGCAGCTTATTAAAAAAATGTGACATTTGGGGCTAATCTATTGCCTGGGGAAGTGAAGTTAATGCAAGTTGTTTTATATTTTACAAAAAGAGAAAAAAAATATTCAACTAATTAACACAGAAAGCTGAGCAAAGAGTAGTCATCTAGTTGTCTTTATTTTCTCACTGATGAGTTGACATTTTTGTATTTCTGTCTCTAAAGTCTTATGTTAATTTGTTTCAATAATGCTCTGTGCTGAACCATTGTTAAAAAAAAACAAAAAAACATTTTGTTAAGAGGATGCAAATAGAGCATTGGATGATGTACGGCATATTACTTACAAATCTATCTAGCTTCCACCTGAACCACCACTCATGGACACTGCCTTGCAGTTCAAAGAGCTTTGAAACAGGCCACACAGAGAAAATGCTCTCAAAGAAGTCCTGTTCAAAAAGAAAGGCAGAAAGTTCAAATGCTACTGTGTGTGCTGTAAAGAAGTGAGACAGTTTAATAATGACTCTTTAAGAATGCAGAGATATTTAGTTTCAATGTGTGTAAGAGCTCACCTGTGAGTATGCAAAGAAGCAAATAAAAAGAAGTAACCCCAGTAGTTTCAGTAAAAGTACCAGATGCCAGAAAGTGCTGCCTGAAATACACAAACATATGAACTTCAAATATAGTGGCATGTGTGTATGACAAAAACTTCATTATTCATTTTAAATAGCCATTATTACCATTTGCTTTTATCTGCAGAACCTGTGGCCACATGGCCATTGTGGCATAGATGATCACAAACCAAAAGGTAACTAGAGGCACAAAGTAGTAGAACTGGTATGATCTGTCCATCACAAGGCAGAGCACTATCACCAGAAAATTGAGTCTAAAGAGAACCTAGAACAAACAAAACTTTTAGGATACTAGTCTTTTATGAGACATACTGTAATGTGAATCAATAAAAGGATGGGAATAAATACCTGGCACACTCTGTAGAGTCCAAAGTCACCCTTCAGCCAGAAGAAGGAGAAGTGGCCATATCCTGTCTGGAAGAGATAAGCTGCCACCAAGACACGGACATGCATATACACAGGTATGAACTGTAAAAATAAAAACAGATAACAAAAATGAGATGGTGATCATATTGTCAAGCAAGTGTAAGCACATCCAAATGAAAACTTACAGCACTGGCTCCGGATATATGATAGACAAGTATAACTAGCTGCATCCAGCCCTTCCATTCATCAGTCTGTTCTCTGTTCAATAGTTTTGCCTGGAAAATGAACAATTAGTTAAATAATAGGTTAGTAATTAGTTGAATAATTAGTTAATTGATAATTAGTTAAATCCAGGTTTTCCAGTTTTAAAAGTGGCATCTGAATAATGAGCAAACCTTTCAGCAATTGAGTAGTTACTAGTACTTTAATTCCACTTTTTACCTGGGAGAAACAAAACTTTTTTTGTTCTTGTTTGGGATGATTTTTCTGATTAGCTCGGTAGCAATAGCTACCAACCATGCGATTGTGCTATCCACTGGGATATGTGACATGAGCGACCAATATCTTTTTCAAACTGCCACTCATGCAAGTCGGGAGTAGAGTCACACACTTGCAGGAAAGAGCTATCCAGCCCCTTTCGCTTGCGTTAGCTCACAGATCCCGAAGATAAGCTAGTGTCAATATGATTGATGCGACTGTCCCGGCTGTACAGATGGCTGTAACATTACTTGGTTGTCAAACCCATGATACCCGGATGACTAATGTGTTTCTGTTGCGCCACTTGAGAGCCCAGAGTACTTAATTTTCGATCAAGAAAACACATCAACTCCAAGGAAAATTAAGACTTGAAAATCTGGAACAAAAGCAAACCCTTTATAAACATTTAGGGGAAACTGGCTATTTCCTGTACCTCTTTAGTGTTTTCATTGTAGAAAAACCCCAGCATAAATATATAGATGAGAGGGATAAAGAAGGTGGAGTGTGTGTAGAATTTCTGCTCCTTCATGAAGATGTCCGCACGGTCACACAGGTAGAAGTAAAGCATGATGAGACCCATCTTGCAGATGGACTGCAACACATTCTTTAGGATGAGTGGAACGGCAGGGGTGGGAGGTTTCCTTTCCTCTCCGCTCTCAACATCAGACACAGGCTTGCTCTTCCAGTGCCCAGTGTAGCCGAGTGCATGCAACACAAAGAAGCAGACAGCAGCTAACAGGAACAGTCCAGCAGTCAGTTTCTGTAGCACACTCAATGGCGGTACACTCTGACAACATGAACCATCGATAGGCTTCAGGATCTTGTTGCATATGGAGTTCATCAGAACCATGGCCCCCTAAAGAGTGAGCAGAAAAAAAGTTTAGCCAGTACTTGGGGAGCGGTGATATTTAAAACTAGAACTGAAGCAAAGTTAATTGTGGATTACTGTCAGAGTGTCAAAGTGACACTTTAATTTTTAAAAGAAACATAAGTCATGTATGTGGATTAATTAAAAACAGTCAGTACTGGGTTTATTTCAAAAAGGTCTTTTGAATCACAAGGATACTTGTGTGTTTATATAATGTGTTTTCCGTTTACTTATATAATTATATATATGTATTACAACTCCACGAACAGACCCTTGCCTCAGAAAAGATTGATCACTGACAATAAATACAGTACAAGGTGTAACTTCACTAAAAAAAACATAATCCTAAGCTTTATCTACATACAAATCTTTTTGAATAGACAGTGATTAATCTTTAGTTCCTGCCTTGGACACCGTAAGTCTGCTGGCTGTATAGACTGTAGGACACCAATTTTGCACAACCTCTTCTCTCTCCTGTTCGCGGAAACATACAAACCAGACTAGACCAGACAAAACAGTCCATTATGGCCACCCACTGAATCTCTATCTGGATGTTACTTTCTTTTAATAGTGTGTATTATCAGTTGACTATATTGTATAATAGGAATTAGCAGGTGAACATGGCATTTGGGCTCATCTACTTGAAAACTGTAACAGATCTAAGCTGCCGGAATGAAATGTCCTTGTAGATAGTGGTTGGATTAAAAGTTGCTCCATTCTGAAATTCGACTTCTTGCTCCTCCTTCGTCACAAACTTTGAATTAATTGGAATCTTGTTTAACTTTAATCGTTATGTGTACTATTTCTGTTGCTTGTTGGACATAATTTGGGGGTTTGGTGGTATTTTGCCATGCTTATAAATGCACATTTTAGCTTTAATCACCTCACACATCTTCAGAAACCTTGTGGAATCCATGCTTCAACAGAGCATTTTAAGCAGCATAAGGGCACCCCTATACAGTATTGGGCAGGTGGTTAAATATGACTGATCAGGTAATAATAACCAATTTAAAGAATTTTACATTTAAAGAAGTATAGAGAGTGAAGTAAAAAGGAAAAAAATAAATAAGTGAGCAAACAATGGTGACCATTATACAGCAGCCTTCTATCCATAATAAATGAAAAAGTGATGGCCCACATACAGGTATGTAATGTGCTTGTTTCAGAAGACCAGACTACTGACTTTTTTAAAAATCTTTAAACAATTAATCACCTACCACATTCCTTGCGCTCACAGGAAGGTGTAGGCCATCTTCTGACTGGGTGATGGTCTCCATAGCAGCTTGCCTTGAGGCCTGCAGGAACTTCACCCCAGCCTTGGCATTCCTCTTGCTGCTGTTCAGAGTGCTGAGTGCTGCTGCATTATACAAGTCAATTTGCTCATTGGTGATCATCTTACGATTCTCGCTTAAAACCTTTTCATAGACAGGACCTAAAAGCAAAGTACACAAGAAAACAACGCTTTAAAAGTCCTTTTGCACTTCAAGATGTTCTTCACACTTCATAAACATCCACCTTTTATACACACCCTGTACAACCCAAAAGATTTCACTGTGCTCAGTTAGTTTTTCCAGTGGTGCTGCTATAGACGTGAGGTTTGCTTTGTATTGGAGAAGTGACTCGCTGCTGCCGCTGTGCAGTTTAATGGACCACTGTAAAAATATGACAAGCATGACAACTCTGAATACCATGCTAAAGCAGTAGGCAAAAAAAAGAAAAAAAAGAAAAAAAGAAAATGCTCATTTTGAATTTTTTTCATCTGAACATTTACTTCATGTGGCTTGGACTTACAGTTGCAGCACCAATAATGATGACATCTGGCTTGGAAGCGGGCTTCTATATTAATGAGTGAACAAAACCAAATTGAGAAGATGCAACACTAATAATCAGATGTTAACTGGAATCTGGAATTCTGCAATTTTGTTGTTACTTGTTTTTTTTGTTGTTGTTTTTTTTTACCTCTGTCCATGATGTCAACTGTTCCTTCATGGAATTATTTACTTCAGCATGCCATAAAAAGTCCTACATAAAAAATAATTATTAATCAACTATTTTCTATTATCTATTATGCTCATAAAAATGTTGTTGAGAAAACACTCACCACATTTACGGAGAATTCTCTTTCAGTGAAGGGAATGTTTTCATGCTGGCCGGGTCACAGACAAGAAGAAGAAAAGATTAAATACAATGAGGAGTAAACTAAAGTCCTAATAATTTAATAAGCAACGAGGCATCTCAAGAAAATAAAATAATTACAAAAAGACTAGAT
>JAOVVB010000030.1:7036392-7046864 GCA_028570985.1 Heterobranchus longifilis
GAAAACGTTTGACCTCTGTCATTGCCAACAAAGGGTATATAACAAAGTATTGAGATGAAATTTTATTATTGACCAAATCCTTATTTTCCACACATAATTTGCAAATAAATTCTTTAAAAATCCTACAATGTGAATTTCTGGATTTTTCTTCTTATTTTGCCTCTTATAGTTGAGGTATACCTATGATGAAAATTACAGGTCTCTCTCATCTTTTTAAGTGGGAGACCTTTGAATTCTTTTAATTCAGCCACATTAGAGGGTTTTTTATGCATGAACGGTCACCACCATGTTTGACTTGTTTAAGGTCATGCCCCATCATTTTATTCTTGACTTCGACTAGGCCACCCCAATTCTCTTATTTAGTATTTTTAGAGGCCATTTAGAAGTGGACTTGCTGGTGTGATTCAAATCACTGTCCTGCTACAGTACATAACCCAAGTGAGCTTAAGGGTCACAAACTGATCAAGATTTTCTTGTAGAGCGCCATCATTTATGGCAAGTTGTGCAGATACTAAAGCTGCAAAGCAGCCCCACACCACCACACCACCACCACCATGTTTGACTGTTGGTATGACTTTTAAAGAAATGCTGTGTTATTTTTTCATCAGATGTAATGGGACACACACCTTCCAGAAAGGTTAAATTTTGTCTCATCAGTCAACAAAATATTTGCCCCAAAGTCCTGGGGATAACTAAGATGGTTTTTTTTGGCAACTGTGAGACCAGCATTTGTGTTCTTTTTGGTCAGCAGTGACTTTCGCCTTGGAACTCTCCCATGGATGCCATTTTTGCCCAGTCTCTTTCTTATTATTAAATCGTGGACCTTAACTGAGGCAAGTGAGGCTCTCACCGTGGTCTACTGGAGTCCCAATGGCTTAGAGCTTTCATAATTCAATAGGACCAGGAAGGTTTGGACAGCTTTTTTCCCCTCATTAAATTAAATCATCATTTAAAAACTGCATTTTGTATTTCCTTGTGTTACCTTGTGTGATATAAAATTTGTTTGATAATCAAATCAAATCAAAGTGACAAACAATGCAAAAAAATAAAAAATAACAGGAATAAACAGGATAAGGGCAAATACTTTTTCACACCAATGTATATTTTAAAAAAATATACAAAAAGGAAAAAAAAAAATTTTGGTTCTTGTTTACAAAGAGATAATGAGTGCACAAGATTTCAGTTCAGCTCCTAAAAATAACTTTAATGACCATAACTGGCTTGTAATTAAATTTGTTTTAGCTTTAATTAATATTGACATTTTATTATAATGAAAAAAAAAAAGCATCCTGAAATTAAGTGGCATGTTTGCACGTCTTTTTAAAAACAGGTTTAAAATGGGCTTACAGCTTCTTTTCATGCCAGACAAACATACTCTTTACATACCCAATGTTTTATATGTTATCAAATAAGTTGTGTAGCCCGCAATTACGTACATTTCCATTAATTCATAACGTTAATCAAACACTGTCCTTTATAAAACAATTGACCACAGCTCAACGACTTCTCCTTCTTCCAGATGCTCCCGTTAGGGGTTGCCACAGTGGACCATTTGTCTCCATCTAACTCTGTCTTCCACATCTTTCCTTGTCACTCCAACCTTCTGCATGCGTCCTCCCTCACCACATTCATAAACCTCCTGGGTCTTGCTCTTTTCCTCTTGCCAGGCAGCTCCATCACCAACAATGTTCTCCTGACATACCCCTTATACCTTTCCTGCCTCATACACCAAATCATTTTAATCTGGCCTCTAACTTTTCCCCCAAACCATCCCACCTGCACTGTCCCTCTAATATACTAATTCTTGTCACTTCCAAAGCTCTGCTTCCAGTCTTTTTGTCAGCGGCAATGTCTCCAAACCGTAAAGCATTGCTGGTCTCACTAGAGTCCTGTTAACTTTTCCTTTCATTCTTTCCGATACCTTTCTGTCACAGATCACTTATGCTACTCTTCTCCACCCATTTCACCCTGCCTGAACTCTCCTCTTCACTACTTTGCCCCACACTGCCCATTGTTTTGGACAATTGCCTCTAAATATTTACACCCGTCTACCTTTCCTACCTTTACTTCTTGCACTGCACCTTTTCCTAACTCCCTCTCTCATTTGCAAACATGTACTGTGTCTTGCTCTTACTGATCTTTATGCCTCTTCTCTCCAGTGTATCCTCCACCTTTCTAGACTCATTTCAACCTGCTCTCTATTCTCAGTACTGATCACAATATCATCTGCAAACATCATAGTCTTCCGTCAATCATCCGTCAATCTGTCCATCACCACTGGACCTTCCACTGGAGGAAGGGACTAAAAGCAGATCCCTGGTGCAGTCCCACCTCCACCTGAAACAGATCAGTCTTACCTACGGCACACCTCACCGCTGTAACACTGTCCTTGTACATACAGTTGTGCTCAAAGGTTTGCATACTGTACCTTGGAAGAATTTGCAAGATGTCTACCATTTTTTTTAAATCATGAGCAAGAAGGCAAAACAAATTTGTTTTAATTTCTTATAGGACTTATAAACACAAACATCAAACAAAATTTAACAATAAAGAAAATGAGGAAACATTCCCTTCATTATCATCATGTATTGCCCCCTTTGGGCATTGGGGCAAATCAATGCTGGCATGCAATCTTTTGTAATAACTATGAATGAGGTCCTTCATTCTCTCAGGTGGAATACAGTAGCTGCCCATTTTTCCTGGCAAAATGGCTCCAGTTATTGTAAATCTTTTGGTTGTCTTGCATGAACTGGACGTTTGAGATCTTCCCAAAGTGGCTTAATGATATTGATGTCAGGAGACTGTGATGGCTCCTCCGGAACAGTCACCTTATCCTGCTGTAGCAGTAGGAGGGTGAACTTGGGTGCCTCGGAACATTGTCATATTGGAAAACCTGGTTGAGCAAATTCAGCCAGAGACTGATTACTACTAAGTGTTCTACAGAGCGCCACAAGCGATCTTTTCTACCAATGGCCATAAAATTATACAACTCATCTCTGTATTGTTTACACTGTGTGGGTAGTAACTGTCATAATAATAATGTAATAATACCATATTACATTAATATAATACTTGTTCCCACAGTCCAAAGCTATTGGGCCTTACCACTCTTAAAGTGCAATATTGATGACATTATTTGTGTAATGCTTTTCCCTTCTTCCATTCCAATTGCAATATATGCGAATTCAGTCATCACTCATGTGCTACACCTTACTTGAGTGCAATAAGGTATTTACTGTTTTTAAAGTTTTGCTTTTCCCCTTTCGCCCTATCTAATTTATTACTCTTTTAAAACAACGGTAAGCAACTATAACCAAGGCAAAGCAATTTTCCCCTGGGATTAATAAAGTTCTTTGAAACTTGAATCTTAAATTTAAACCTGTGTTTGTCAACCTTTGTGTTTCTAATGTGGCCAAACATTTAAGGATATGTAAACTTTTGATTAGGGTTGTTTTGGGTGATTTCAGTTATAATTAGGTTTTAAAAAGGAGTCAAACAACTATGTGATAATTAATGTCTTCATGTGACCACTATCCTTAAATAAGAAAAAAATCTATATTTTCCAAATAAATGGCAATGTTAAAAATGTTTTTCATGGTATGCAAACTTTTGAGCACCACTGTATCTTGCACCTTCCCACACCTCTCAGCCACTCTTGACTTCCTCATGCCAGACCACGGCTCATCTCTGGGCACTCTGTCATACACTTTCTTTAGATCCACAGAGACATAATGCAACTCTTTCTGACCTTTTCTATACTTCTCCATCAGCATTCTCAAAGCAAACATGGGATCTGCAGTGCTCTTACTTGGCATGAAGCCATACTGCTTCTCACAGATTGTCACATCTCTATTCAACCTAGCTTCCACATCACATCCCACCTGTGGAGCATATGCACTGATGACATTTATCATTACCACTTAAACTACTGATTCCAGACACTCTCCTCACTTCCCCTATACTCTTGGCATCCTCTTCCCTCAGTATTAGACCTACGCCATTTCTCCTATTATATACACCATAGTAAATCAGTTTAAAACCCACCTCCGCTTTCCTTCTAACTGGTCTCTTGTACACACAGTATATCTACCTTTTTATATTTCCCCCTCTCTCTGGGCATGTCTGCTCCTGTCTTCATCTTCTGTCTTTAGTCAACAATAGCCCAATTTCCACAGATATCCTGCTGACCAGCGGTACCTGAGTCGGTCGTTGTAAACCAAGGCCCCAACCCATCCGGGATGAAAATCTTTTAGCTATGATCTGCATATTGATTTGGCACATGTTTTACTCTGGATGCCCTTCCTGACGCAACCCTCCTCATTTATTTGCGCTTGGAAACAACACTAGGACTACACTGACTTGTGCAACCTCAATGGCTGAGTTTAACACTTAATTACATATTATATAATTAAGAAAATAAAAGAATAGAGAGGTTTATGGAAAAGTTATGGTTGAAAGCAAAGGATTGGGGGAATGACTAACTTTAAGTCAGTGTACAAGCTGCCTTTTTACAGACTGGGAGATAATCCTCATTTCTTCTAGCAATTCCTTTTGGCATCCATGTTTACAGGATTATTGTTATTTTAGCAGAGTAGTCACAAACTAACCTTGTTCCCCTCTTCCCTTATCTCAGAGTTGATAATCTGGACAAAGGAATAGAAGAGCTGGCGAACTCGAGAATCCCCGATAAATGCTATCCTCTTGTTGCTGAGGCAAGCTTTTGCTTCACTAAAAAAAGAACAGAATGACGATGCATTTAAACAGCTGTTCTGATAATGACCCTGTGTGTTATTGCAGAGTGACTGTGGTGTGACTCACATGCTTTTGTACTTGTGCATCATGCAGCCATACGGCTGCCATGCATCATCTCCTAGGAACCGTCCACTAGATAAGAGCCACTCACACGTGTCCCGGCCTGGCAAACACAGTGCATTAAGAGGATGAAAACACATACTCATACTTGTGTACCCAGATATACAGCAGCGGCAAAAATAAATGAATAAATAAATAAATTTAAAAAACCTCACAAAGCCACGTTAATACACATTCAGATAAAGGCACACAAACCACCGCATGTAGAGACTAGAAATTCAATAAAGAAAAAACAAAGGCTAACCGATTTGATCAAAAAAAGATTTTGACTCATATTGCGACTGTGATTTAAAATGTGATGTTGAACTATAAAAAGTGTAACAGCAAATAATTGGACAAATGATACTAGTAAGAAAATTTTATATATAAAATTTTCTTACTAGTATCATTTGTCCAATTATTTGCTGTTACACTTTTTATAGTTCAACATCACATTTTAAATCACAGTCGCAATATGAGTCAAAATCTTTTTTTGATCAAATCGGTTAGCCTTTGTTTTTTCTTTATTGAATTTCTAGTCTCTACATGCGGTGGTTTGTGTGCCTTTATCTGAATGTGTATTAACGTGGCTTTGTGAGGTTTTTTAAATTTATTTATTTATTCATTTATTTTTGCCGCTGCTGTATATCTGGGTACACAAGTATGAGTATGTGTTTTCATCCTCTTAATGCACTGTGTTTGCCAGGCCGGGACACGTGTGAGTGGCTCTTATCTAGTGGACGGTTCCTAGGAGATGATGCATGGCAGCCGTATGGCTGCATGATGCACAAGTACAAAAGCATGTGAGTCACACCACAGTCACTCTGCAATAACACACAGGGTCATTATCAGAACAGCTGTTTAAATGCATCGTCATTCTGTTCTTTTTTTAGTGAAGCAAAAGCTTGCCTCAGCAACAAGAGGATAGCATTTATCGGGGATTCTCGAGTTCGCCAGCTCTTCTATTCCTTTGTCCAGATTATCAACTCTGAGATAAGGGAAGAGGGGAACAAGGTTAGTTTGTGACTACTCTGCTAAAATAACAATAATCCTGTAAACATGGATGCCAAAAGGAATTGCTAGAAGAAATGAGGATTATCTCCCAGTCTGTAAAAAGGCAGCTTGTACACTGACTTAAAGTTAGTCATTCCCCCAATCCTTTGCTTTCAACCATAACTTTTCCATAAACCTCTCTATTCTTTTATTTTCTTAATTATATAATATGTAATTAAGTGTTAAACTCAGCCATTGAGGTTGCACAAGTCAGTGTAGTCCTAGTGTTGTTTCCAAGCGCAAATAAATGAGGAGGGTTGCGTCAGGAAGGGCATCCAGAGTAAAACATGTGCCAAATCAATATGCAGATCATAGCTAAAAGATTTTCATCCCGGATGGGTTGGGGCCTTGGTTTACAACGACCGACTCAGGTACCGCTGGTCAGCAGGATATCTGTGGAAATTGGGCTATTGTTGACTAAAGACAGAAGATGAAGACAGGAGCAGACATGCCCAGAGAGAGGGGGAAATATAAAAAGGTAGATATACTGTGTGTACAAGAGACCAGTTAGAAGGAAAGCGGAGGTGGGTTTTAAACTGATTTACTATGGTGTATATAATAGGAGAAATGGCGTAGGTCTAATACTGAGGGAAGAGGATGCCAAGAGTATAGGGGAAGTGAGGAGAGTGTCTGGAATCAGTAGTTTAAGTGGTAATGATAAATGTCATCAGTGCATATGCTCCACAGGTGGGATGTGATGTGGAAGCTAGGTTGAATAGAGATGTGACAATCTGTGAGAAGCAGTATGGCTTCATGCCAAGTAAGAGCACTGCAGATCCCATGTTTGCTTTGAGAATGCTGATGGAGAAGTATAGAAAAGGTCAGAAAGAGTTGCATTATGTCTCTGTGGATCTAAAGAAAGTGTATGACAGAGTGCCCAGAGATGAGCCGTGGTCTGGCATGAGGAAGTCAAGAGTGGCTGAGAGGTGTGGGAAGGTGCAAGATACAGTGGTGCTCAAAAGTTTGCATACCATGAAAAACATTTTTAACATTGCCATTTATTTGGAAAATATAGATTTTTTTCTTATTTAAGGATAGTGGTCACATGAAGACATTAATTATCACATAGTTGTTTGACTCCTTTTTAAAACCTAATTATAACTGAAATCACCCAAAACAACCCTAATCAAAAGTTTACATATCCTTAAATGTTTGGCCACATTAGAAACACAAAGGTTGACAAACACAGGTTTAAATTTAAGATTCAAGTTTCAAAGAACTTTATTAATCCCAGGGGAAAATTGCTTTGCCTTGGTTATAGTTGCTTACCGTTGTTTTAAAAGAGTAATAAATTAGATAGGGCGAAAGGGGAAAAGCAAAACTTTAAAAACAGTAAATACCTTATTGCACTCAAGTAAGGTGTAGCACATGAGTGATGACTGAATTCGCATATATTGCAATTGGAATGGAAGAAGGGAAAAGCATTACACAAATAATGTCATCAATATTGCACTTTAAGAGTGGTAAGGCCCAATAGCTTTGGACTGTGGGAACAAGTATTATATTAATGTAATATGGTATTATTACATTATTATTATGACAGTTACTACCCACACAGTGTAAACAATACAGAGATGAGTTGTATAATTTTATGGCCATTGGTAGAAAAGATCGCTTGTGGCGCTCTGTAGAACACTTAGTAGTAATCAGTCTCTGGCTGAATTTGCTCAACCAGGTTTTCCAATATGACAATGTTCCGAGGCACCCAAGTTCACCCTCCTACTGCTACAGCAGGATAAGGTGACTGTTCCGGAGGAGCCATCACAGTCTCCTGACATCAATATCATTAAGCCACTTTGGGAAGATCTCAAACGTCCAGTTCATGCAAGACAACCAAAAGATTTACAATAACTGGAGCCATTTTGCCAGGAAAAATGGGCAGCTACTGTATTCCACCTGAGAGAATGAAGGACCTCATTCATAGTTATTACAAAAGATTGCATGCCAGCATTGATTTGCCCCAATGCCCAAAGGGGGCAATACATGATGATAATGAAGGGAATGTTTCCTCATTTTCTTTATTGTTAAATTTTGTTTGATGTTTGTGTTTATAAGTCCTATAAGAAATTAAAACAAATTTGTTTTGCCTTCTTGCTCATGATTTAAAAAAAATGGTAGACATCTTGCAAATTCTTCCAAGGTACAGTATGCAAACCTTTGAGCACAACTGTATGTACAAGGACAGTGTTACAGCGGTGAGGTGTGCCGTAGGTAAGACTGATCTGTTTCAGGTGGAGGTGGGACTGCACCAGGGATCTGCTTTTAGTCCCTTCCTCCAGTGGAAGGTCCAGTGGTGATGGACAGATTGACGGATGATTGACGGAAGACTATGATGTTTGCAGATGATATTGTGATCAGTACTGAGAATAGAGAGCAGGTTGAAATGAGTCTAGAAAGGTGGAGGATACACTGGAGAGAAGAGGCATAAAGATCAGTAAGAGCAAGACACAGTACATGTTTGCAAATGAGAGAGGGAGTTAGGAAAAGGTGCAGTGCAAGAAGTAAAGGTAGGAAAGGTAGACGGGTGTAAATATTTAGAGGCAATTGTCCAAAACAATGGGCAGTGTGGGGCAAAGTAGTGAAGAGGAGAGTTCAGGCAGGGTGAAATGGGTGGAGAAGAGTAGCATAAGTGATCTGTGACAGAAAGGTATCGGAAAGAATGAAAGGAAAAGTTAACAGGACTCTAGTGAGACCAGCAATGCTTTACGGTTTGGAGACATTGCCGCTGACAAAAAGACTGGAAGCAGAGCTTTGGAAGTGACAAGAATTAGTATATTAGAGGGACAGTGCAGGTGGGATGGTTTGGGGGAAAAGTTAGAGGCCAGATTAAAATGATTTGGTGTATGAGGCAGGAAAGGTATAAGGGGTATGTCAGGAGAACATTGTTGGTGATGGAGCTGCCTGGCAAGAGGAAAAGAGCAAGACCCAGGAGGTTTATGAATGTGGTGAGGGAGGACGCATGCAGAAGGTTGGAGTGACAAGGAAAGATGTGGAAGACAGAGTTAGATGGAGACAAATGGTCCACTGTGGCAACCCCTAACGGGAGCATCTGGAAGAAGGAGAAGTCGTTGAGCTGTGGTCAATTGTTTTATAAAGGACAGTGTTTGATTAACGTTATGAATTAATGGAAATGTACGTAATTGCGGGCTACACAACTTATTTGATAACATATAAAACATTGGGTATGTAAAGAGTATGTTTGTCTGGCATGAAAAGAAGCTGTAAGCCCATTTTAAACCTGTTTTTAAAAAGACGTGCAAACATGCCACTTAATTTCAGGATGCTTTTTTTTTTTCATTATAATAAAATGTCAATATTAATTAAAGCTAAAACAAATTTAATTACAAGCCAGTTATGGTCATTAAAGTTATTTTTAGGAGCTGAACTGAAATCTTGTGCACTCATTATCTCTTTGTAAACAAGAACCAAAATTTTTTTTTTTCCTTTTTGTATATTTTTTTAAAATATACATTGGTGTGAAAAAGTATTTGCCCTTATCCTGTTTATTCCTGTTATTTTTTATTTTTTTGCATTGTTTGTCACTTTGATTTGATTTGATTATCAAACAAATTTTATATCACACAAGGTAACACAAGGAAATACAAAATGCAGTTTTTAAATGATGATTTAATTTAATGAGGGGAAAAAAGCTGTCCAAACCTTCCTGGTCCTATTGAATTATGAAAGCTCTAAGCCATTGGGACTCCAGTAGACCACGGTGAGAGCCTCACTTGCCTCAGTTAAGGTCCACGATTTAATAATAAGAAAGAGACTGGGCAAAAATGGCATCCATGGGAGAGTTCCAAGGCGAAAGTCACTGCTGACCAAAAAGAACACAAATGCTGGTCTCACAGTTGCCAAAAAAAACCATCTTAGTTATCCCCAGGACTTTGGGGCAAATATTTTGTTGACTGATGAGACAAAATTTAACCTTTCTGGAAGGTGTGTGTCCCATTACATCTGATGAAAAAATAACACAGCATTTCTTTAAAAGTCATACCAACAGTCAAACATGGTGGTGGTGGTGTGGTGGTGTGGGGCTGCTTTGCAGCTTTAGTATCTGCACAACTTGCCATAAATGATGGCGCTCTACAAGAAAATCTTGATCAGTTTGTGACCCTTAAGCTCACTTGGGTTATGTACTGTAGCAGGACAGTGATTTGAATCACACCAGCAAGTCCACTTCTAAATGGCCTCTAAAAATACTAAATAAGAGAATTGGGGTGGCCTAGTCGAAGTCAAGAATAAAATGATGGGGCATGACCTTAAACAAGTCAAACATGGTGGTGACCGTTCATGCATAAAAAACCCTCTAATGTGGCTGAATTAAAAGAATTCAAAGGTCTCCCACTTAAAAAGATGAGAGAGACCTGTAATTTTCATCATAGGTATACCTCAACTATAAGAGGCAAAATAAGAAGAAAAATCCAGAAATTCACATTGTAGGATTTTTAAAGAATTTATTTGCAAATTATGTGTGGAAAATAAGGATTTGGTCAATAATAAAATTTCATCTCAATACTTTGTTATATACCCTTTGTTGGCAATGACAGAGGTCAAACGTTTTC
>JAOVVB010000030.1:7051830-7070276 GCA_028570985.1 Heterobranchus longifilis
GCATTTATAAAGTGGTTGCTAATGCCAGTTAATGTGGAAGCGATGCTTTCTAAATGATGAACAAAGTATTTAGTCATGCTTAACTAATGCTTCATAGTGTGCAGTTATTATAAAGTGTTACCAAGACTTTTTATACACTTTAAGATATTTAAGAGTTTTTATGACCTTAAATTTGTTAAAAAAAAAGAAATGTAGGGACCAACGGGTAACATTAATTTAATGTTAGCAAATAATAATGTAGGCCTATAGCACAAAATGCCCTCTTACATGACGAATAGGGTATTCTCGTAATCATACACTTGTTTGCTAAGGAGGAGGTTGTGCCTATTGCAAAACAAAATATGAAACTAACGTTACAGTTTACAAGAATTTATTCTTACCAGATGAAATAATCCTTGGTCTGGGAGGCAACCATGTTCGGTTTATGCCCGCAGTTCTTGCATTTAATTTTGCGTTTCAACAAGCCAATCGTTTGCAAACATTTTATTAATTTTAAAGATGATTTTTTAGTTTCTCTAACATAAACTTTAGTCAAAAGTTTTCTCTCCAGTGAATCCATAGTAGTGATGGTCGTTCATGAACGATTCGTTTTTTTTTTAACGAATCTTTAACATGACTCAGATGAACGAGTCGTCTCGGAGAGTGATTCGTTAATTTTCTATTGGGCGCGCAAGCCCAAAGCAACGCAAAACCTCCGTATGTTATATACAGGAAACAGTATTGAACGATTCTCAGCAATAAGTCTTCGAGTCCCGAGTCGTTCGTTCTTTTGACACGTGACTGCCATAGACGCTATGCAGTGCAATAGATTCAAAAGAACGAACGACTCAGATTGGAAGGTATAAGAGGTGAGATGCTCATTCTGTTTATTATAATATGTCCTTAGTTACATTTTAATATTTTCATAACTGGAACTATAGCCAAAATTTGTGTATGTTGACATATTGGGGGTATTTTTATTGAAAACGCAACATTTTAATTTATTTCTGTTCAAAAGAACAAAATGAACAAAATGACTCAAAAAAAGATTAGTTCATTTTGATGAACAAGATTCAAAGAACCGAGCCACTAAAATGATTCGAACTTCCCATCACTAATCCATAGCCGGAAGAGCTAGTAGGCTAACTATTCGTCAATTTAACGAACAACCAAATTTAAGACAACCAAAAAATTTTAAATCGGCGCACTTTCATTTCATTGGCTAAATATGTTATCAGATACACCCACCATGGATGAGTGTTGGCATGTGACCAAGCACTTCTACAATTGGATTGGCCAAGATCTCACCGCCTGAAAATTTGGTTGTCCAGATGGTAAGAGTTAACTTCTTTGGGTAATATTGTTCTTTTTTCTTATCTCAATTAAAATACACGAATGTACACAAATTCGCGCCAGACAATGCATCACGGAAGTACGTGTCTGATATAATTGAGAGTGATTCAATTGAGTAATTCATGTACAGTATTACTCTTTTTTTAGTTAGTTCTTAATTACTTTAATAATGTTAATTTAGTTGTCATTGAAGAATTGAAATTACTTTTCTTGTATAGCCTGATGACTGCTGTCTCCACCCTGGGTACAATTCACTGAAATACTCTAAGTTATAGCAAAGTTCTATACATGTCATGACATAGATAGGACAGACGCAGATGCAGGGTCAGAAAAGAAGTATATATTTATTTGTCTTTTTTATAAACACACAAAAAAAAACAAGAAACAAACTAAAGATAATTCCGGATCCGCGGCAGCTTCCCACGCTGGGTCTGCAGGCGGGCCGTAACTCACAACAGTCTCTATTTATCCCGGCTGCTTCGGTCCCCGTCCTGCAGACACCTTACTCCTGGGGGAAGGGGACAGAGTCATAAGCACAAGCACTACTTTTACACAAAGACACGGGTGCACAACGGTGAACAGACAAAGGGCTACGGGCTCGGCTGGTATATATAGAGACACACAGGGGTAGACACAGGTGAACTTGATCTTGTGCAAATACAGATACAGGGGAACAAGTACACATATAGACACACTAGGGGGTGACAAAGCTACGGCTAGTAATCCGGAGACCCAGATCTCTTTCCCCCGAACTGAGGTGGTACAGTTTGGCTATTTTCATACGTTCTGGAAATATCCCTGAAGTGAATGACAAATTACAAATGTACGTTAGAGGTTTAACAATGACGTCTATAATTTGCTTTATCAAAGACATGTTCGTCTCTGTATAATCATTTGACTTTTTATTTGCAAATTCATGCACAATTTTCAAAATTTCACTCACTTGTATGCTCTCAAGGAAAATGCTGTCAACACTATGTGGAATAATACAACAATCAATGTTTTCATCTGGGATATGTTGTACTAAATTGAAGCCAATGTTTGCGAAGTAATTATTGAATTCATTTGCAATTTCTTCTGTCGCATATATATCTGAGTTGTTCTTAGTTATATAATCAGGAGTAGTATTTTTGGCCTTGCCTTTATGTAAGACTGTATTTATTACGCCCCATGTGTTTTTTTAAAATGTCCATTTTAAATCACTTAGAAAGTCAAAAGTGTATGATGGAAAATGCATCATCAGAAAACCTGTATGTAGTCCTATTAAACTCTTGTGATGTGAAGTAATAACATTCACCAGGGGCTAGTATATTATGTGCAGAGACACTTTCTGCTCACAGGAGAGGAATGCCCGAGACGCTCACAGTACAAGGTGCTGCCTTCTGTTGCATCAGTGAAGAAAGCCGGTTATTGACACACAAAGACACAAATAGAATTTTTGTTTTCATATACAGTATAGATTGTGATGAATGCTGGGTGGAGAGTCATTTACTGTGAGCGTCTCAGGCATTCCTCTCCTATGAGCAGAAAGCGTCTTCCAAGAACGTACGTAACAGTAGGCAGTGTCGTCTACGACGAAGTACGTCAGGGTGCTTAGGAATACTGACACCCTAGAGCAGATACCTAGATAGAGCAGATTGTCACATATGACAGGCCGCTGGGAATGGTATTGTGCAGACATCAGGATTGTACATGGGCTGAGCCATGGCTTACCCTAAACTTATTTAATAAATAATAAATTGGTTTATCAGCCCTCAGATGCCCTCTACTGGCCTAGGACTGCAAGCAGTTACCTAGCCCCCAGATGGAATGACAGTCTATTTCAGGAAGCCTGTTAAGTCTCACCACCTCTTTATGGTTAGGAGGGGTTAAAAGGGACTAAAAAGGCAAATCTTCAGTAATCACTTTATGCTTGTCAAGATCAAAGTAAATCTGGAGTATAGTCCAGAGAACACTGGGTAAATGAGACTGGAAACTCATTACAGTATAGAAAACCAGTTGAGAATAAGTTTAACAGGAAAGTCTAATGACGAAATTGTCACTAATCGAAACAATCACTGTATACTTTTATATACTGTACCAATAGACAGAGTCAGAAACCACTTCCAACACACTAATCTGGGACTTCTGAACCAATAAGTGCAGTAGGTTTACTGCATTCTTTAGTGATAAATTCACTGCATGCAACAACAACAACTTTCTTTCAGCTGCTCCTGTCAAGGGATCGATACAGCAGACCATGTGATCCAAGCACAGCTTGCCACAGGTTTTAACATCAGATGCTCTTCCTGATGCAACCCTCCCAATTTTTGGGACCAGTTTGCTGGGTAGTATGTGGGTGGGGAAACCCACCGATGGTACTGCATAGATTGTGATAAATTAGACAGTGGTTAGCACTGTTACCTTGCACCTGCAAGGTCCTCCTAGGGTTTGTGTGCATGGAGTTTGCATGTTCTCTCTGTGGTTTGTTTTTCCTCCGACAGTTCAAAGACAAGTAGATTAGGCTAATTGGCATTGCCTAATTTGCCCACAGTGTGTGAATAAGCATGTAAGTGTGTTTATGTGTGTGCACTGTGATGGATTGGCCCCCCTGCCTAGTGCCTTAAGTTTGCTTGGATTGGCTCATGACCCTGTATACAGCAAAAAGCTGTATAGACGATGCGTGAGTAATGAAAAATATTCTCTTCTACCACAAGGTGGCGTTAAAGGGCATAGTCATACCACTCTGGATGTACTATTTACTGGTTAGAAACCAGAGAACTTCTGTTTCTTAGCCAATTATTTTTTATAGTACCTGATGTAAAATAAGTATAAGTATATAATGTATAAGTAAATAATCATTTTTAGAAAATCCAGTGAGTTCGGTTAAGTTAGAAGCTAGCTTGAGGTATTTTTCTCACAGCGGCTGTCCTAGTACGGAATTTACTGAAATGGTCATTGATACATCTGAGGGGTTTAAAGTAGTGCTTTGTAGTTTTCTTCAAAAGAAGGTGCTCTTGCTACTGTAGTTCACTAGACCAGGGGTAAAAGTGCCATCAGCTTGGGGAGGTTAGAAAACTATGAAGAAAAGGTGGTACTTCGAGGTACTTTAATATTTTAATACAAGTAGGAAGGAAGCTTTTTTGTTGTTGTTGTTTGTACTAATCTCTGTATTCTAGATAAATTATATACTGTATGTCTGTGGATAATAATGAAAAAGGCGTGAAACTGTGACAGATATAATGGATTGTATCCTGTGTAGATAAAGGGCGTATTTCAGCCGCTTTGGTTCATGTACACAGAACATCCGAGTGCAATCACATATCCTTTCATTAAACCCTTTTAGTGTGGGTTCATGTTAGGTTCCTCCCTTTCAACAAAGACACACCCAAAAGTTTTTTGAGTAATACAGCCGCTTTGTGCCGAAAAACAAATTATCCCCAGTCTACTATCAGAATGCTGTGGGCAACACATTCAACGGTTTGAGACAGCCGAGTAATAATGCAGGTTGTTGCTGTTAAGAAAATATCATAGATGCCTTTTTATTCGTTTGCTACATTAGCCTATTACCACCAGTGCAAAACTAAAGAAAATGTCAGACACCACATGGTAAGACTGTGCTTGGGTAACAAGCGGAAAAATTGTGTGAAAATACCCAACTAAACATACAGAGAAGAAAGTGTTACTCTTGCTCTTTGCTCTCTGAAATAATATATATACTTTTGATTAAACGAAATGTTTTAATTTAGTACGTTTTAACTAAACCATTTAATGAATATATTATCCAAACATAATATATACAAATTGTACCCCTTACAGCCTGAAGTTTGCTTTTTTTTATTCAGCTACAAGGTGGACGAGGTGAAGGTGAGATCGATGTCTTTCTCAGCAGAACTTGCTATCACTCTGGTATGCATCAGACCTAGAGAGGAGGTGTGACCAAAGGTTTCAAGGTTATGTTATTCATATGTTAATATAATTCCAAAATGGATATTTAGACTTAGTGTTAAATAGCCTCATAGCTCCAATATCAAATGAAATATTCAAAGTTTGGACATCAAATATGTTTTGGGTGATAATCAAATTCGGGTTAAGGGACACCTACTGAAGGTTTCAATTTCTGGCTGAACTGGTTCCTTAAGGGAATCTGTTATCTTGTTGCATTTTTAGAAGTCAAAAGTTCTGAAGTGGTTATATCAATTTCATGGATGTTTCAGTTGTTCTAAACACTTTAAATCACTTAACTCATGGAATGTTGTGTTTTAGAACATCAGACATGCTTTATTTCAGAACTTTTCACAATTTATTTAAACATCTCACATATACAAAATAGGTACAATAAACTTTGTGGTTCATTTTTGCGAGAGAGAGGCCTCCAATACCCTTTTAAATGGATGAAATGTGATTGTCAGTATGAACACTGGGGGTGTGATTGAACTAAATGCCTTAAAAAAAAGGAATCCAAACAAAACTAAAAACAAAACCACGAAAACATGAAAAGTAAACTCCGGGCAAACACCAGATTTAGGAATTTTCCACCTGCTTAAAAAATGGGGTTATCAGTGGGACCTGTGCAATACTCCTTAAAGACAATACAAAGTAATACAGTAAAAGTGGTTTCCTCCAGCTGTAAATGTAGCACCATATATCCGCACTTCAAGTGATTGAGCACCTTTGACACGGGACAGATCTTGAAGCCTTAGTACCAATGAGTAGGATGTGGTTCAGGTCTGGTAATATTTTCTTTATACAGGCATGAGGTAGTTTAAACCTTTTGGAAATTGTGGTTTTAAACCTCCTCTTTGGAAGATATATAAAGACCACAAAGTGATGCATACTTTCATCATTTTTATTACACTTCTTTCATTTTTTACAAAATGATGGCATGTCCCACACCATGGTGTTTCCCAGCATCTCTTTTTGGGCAGCTGTATTAATTTGCATTGTGCCATTCTCTGTTCAGTCCATTGGTCCTCTCCGATAGAGCCCAGCTTAAGCAAGTGGATGTGCAGAGGAAATCAGCATTCAGTATAAAAAACAACACAGAGAAGAAGGGCAGAGATTTTTTCATTTTTCTTTCTTTCTCTCTTTTTTTTTTAATTTATCTTGAGTCTATTCATTTGAAACAGACTGGGCCAATGTCCAGACCAAATTCTTGATCAGCGCCACCAATGTCCAAAGGTGCCAAGTCGAGGATGGGCAGGCGAGATGGTTTATTTGTTCTGTATTCAATGACTGTCTTGCTCCACTGGCCAGTGTGTTTCTGCAGGGCAAATCACAAGTTTGAAACAAGCATTAGTAAAACATAATTCAAGTCACAATTAAATATAATAATCTCATCTCAAGTATGCTTTTGTATTTAACTAAATAAATTAACTTTGTAAGAGCTCATGGAAATCGAAACCTATGTGCACACATAGAGATTGTATATGTCCTGCCAATACACAGAGATACACAGATATTGAACTTACAGTGCAGCCATCCTCCAGAACGCTGTAGGTGAAGCGGCTGTTGCCCTCTGCCCTGAGCTCCACATCATTGGATCCCTGCAGGAGGACAGCCTTCTTCAGGTTGCCGTTCTCACCATCCATGTAGGCAATGCTGTTCTTGCAGTGGTAGGTGATGTTCTGGACAGCCTGGTTGGACAGCAGACGCATAAAGGCCAACTGTGTAGCCATGGACTGTGGGCTCAGGGTCTCATCATTATAGCCAAACTGAGGAGAGAAAAGGAAAAACCAATTGTAACTTTAGATTGAGCAGAATTATCTTTAAGTAACAGACAAACCTATGAATTATGAGATATAAAACATACCTCTGTGCCACCATTGATGGTCTCGCCGTACCAGACATGCTTCTTCTCCTGGGTGCTTCTGTACCAGTTCTTGCGTGCAATGCTCTCGGGTTGAGCATAGATGCAGGTCTGACCTGTGGTGAAGTCGCAGTAGGCCTTAATGGCATCCATGGTGCAGCCCTGGTTGGGATCGATCCAGTAGAAACCTACAAAAGAGAACATAAACATGCCATAAGCCTAGTTGAACAAGAGTTAGAAGTCAGAACTAGGTGTAGTGAAAATATTTATTGGAATTTAAGGGAGCTACATATACGCAGTATGAGAACGCACCGCTAGTCCATTCAGGGTGGCTGAGCCTGATGTCACGGCAGGTGCGGGCAGGGTTCTTCTTGGAGCCCTCAGGTGAGAGCAGGTTTTCAATCTGAGTGTTCAGGGACTTGATGGTGGCATCCACCTCGTAGTCCTTAGCCCTGAGAGCAGCCTGGTCAGCTCTGTACTCATCATAACCACCAGAAACATCATATCCACCACCAGCAGCACCAGGGGGACCAGGGGGGCCAGGGGATCCGGGAGGTCCCTGCAGATCAAGTTAGTACTTTTTTAATTACACTACATACTTTCCAAAGGTTAATTGCATCTTATCATTCTTGGACAAAAATGTCTACTTACAGCTGGTCCAACATGTCCAGGGGAACCACGATGTCCAACAGACCCAACAGGACCAGCAGTGCCAGGTCTACCATCCTTACCAGATGGGCCACTAGGACCAGCAGGGCCCTATAAAGGTAAATTACAAAAATATTACTAACAGTACAAGGTCTACAGTTAAATAGTGACTTTACAGAAGGTAGGTTACTTACTCTGGGACCAGAAGGTCCAGCAGGACCAGCTGTGCCACTATCACCACTAGGTCCCTGTAAGGTAAAGCCATTATTACAGCTGAGCCAGTGAAAAATATAAACTAATTTTAGGTTTTATTTGAAGAAACTATAGCCCAGAATTCTAGAATGAGGTCACTCACATTAGGTCCAGGCATTCCCTGAAGACCAGGATGTCCACGGAGTCCCTTCATGCCTCTATCTCCCTTGTCTCCAGCCACACCCTTCTCACCACGGGTTCCAGCAGGGCCCTGTTGAACAAATAAAAAAAATGTGATTTATCATTTAGCAGTATTAATAAACAGCTAACACATTTCTGGATCTTTTATAGACAATTTACTTACAGGGGCACCTCTTGCACCAGCAGGACCTGCTGGTCCAACAGATCCACTGGGTCCCTAAAAAAAGAATGAATGCGAAAATGGGATGGGAAATGGGTCATACTGTCAACAACAGTTTGGAGGGAACTCAAATAGTATTTTACTGAAAAATCGGAAATATATCAAGAACTTCTTGTTGTGGTTCAGGCTTGGACACTTACAGCCTCACCACGGTTTCCGTGCCTGCCAGCTGGACCAGATGGTCCCAAGGGTCCAGAAGCACCAGCAACTCCAACGGGGCCATTAGATCCAGGCTCACCACGGTCTCCCTGTCAGTTCAAAATAGTCCAGTTAAAAATATGTGACCATATTACTAATCTAGACTACAAAAAAATAAAAAAGCATATATACACGGACTATAGTTAGGCACATACTATGTTTCTTTTTACAGTTTAAATTTTACCTTTACACCTGCAAGTCCAGGACGGCCAGGAGGTCCATCATTACCAGGGCTACCCTATAGACAAATATAAAGTACATATCAATAATCAATTTTATAATGAAACGTATGCATAAATACTGTTCAAGCATAACATCCTTATCCTTTTTGGTGAGGTTTAATAGGTTTGAATAGCCATGTTGCAGATAACTGGTGAAAGTGGTATAAGTTCTATATATGAAATGTATATTTTTGATATATATAGATCTTATAAAATGTGGCGCTGATGAGTGAAACTGAATTTCAAGAGTTCAATGGATTCTTTTAGGTGTTTACTACAGGCATGTGTAAAAACATTTGGAACGTGTAAAAGCAAACGACAAAATACTGTTAATAAATGAATTTAAGAGTATAAGCAGTATATGTTCTGTTTAAATTTGGTTGCAATGTTTTTTTTAATGGGTTATAAGAAATAATAGCATAACTTTCTGATTACACTTACAGTAGTAAGTCAAGGGTGGTTTCTGCAAATTTCTGTTTTCCAGATGTTTTAATTTACAAAAATTTAAATTTTATTTTCTGCAATTGTTCACCAATTGCAGTTCCCAAAGTGTCCTTTAAAGTTTAGTAAATTATATTTCAGAAAAAAAAAAATCAATTTGCATTACTTTCAACCTGTATTTTGCATCTTTAGGTAAAGCTGTCTCAAAGTGCATATTTATTAAGTCAAACATTTAAGAAATTTACAATATGCAGTTCTCCATAGAACCTACTAATAAATTTGCTTGTATGTTTTTTAAGGTGTTATCTAATTAGCAAAATTTAAACACACAGTTTAATAATACCTGCTATGGAACACCACCAAAACCTGTTACCCAAACCTATATATCTGGCACTGTAACCAAAAAGACATAGTATAACTTACCTCACGTCCAGCCTCTCCCTGAGGACCAGTCATACCAGGCAGACCAATGTTGCCAGATGGACCGCGGGGACCTGGGGCACCAGAAGGGCCAACTCTACCAGGCTCACCCTAAGTAATACATCAGATTATTCAGTTAACCATGGGAGGTAGTACTGTATAATTAACTTATTCCAAAAATCTGTGACTGCACCTATGATGCTATCCAAAAGCTATACGAAAGTCAAGATAATCACAGTTCAGAATGTGCTTACAAAAGGATGAAACCACTTACAACAGCACCGACACCACCTGGAGTACCACGTTCACCTCTAGAGCCAGGAAGACCAGTGATTCCCTGAGGTCCAATCAGCCCACTAGGTCCAGCAATACCTGCAGGTCCCTGTAGTTAAAACAACATTGAATTCTGCTTAAATATTTCATATTAATTTGAGTATACTGTACACTGACAGCTAAATGAAACTATCATAACTTGTAGTGTATTTGGAATGTTAAGAACAATACCTTAGCACCAGACTCTCCAGGAGATCCCTTCTCACCAGATGGGCCAGGAGGTCCAATCAGGCCATTCTCTCCCTGAGGTCCAGCAGGTCCGACATCACCACGAAGACCACGAGGACCATCCTTTCCAGCGTGACCAGTGGGTCCAGGAGGTCCACTAATACCCTGTAGATTGAAAAGACGCCACCAATCAAGTCCATCCTTATCATGCCAGTCAACCCTTGTTAATCCAACATGTCAGGTTCAAGTATTTTTATTCATTATTTTTTTTTTTTTGAGGTGTTCAGGTATTAGCAAACTTACAGCGGGACCAGGAGGACCAACTCTTCCTGCAGCACCAGGGAAACCAGTCAAACCCTAAAACAGAGAAATGGGTAAAACATTACATTTGAATAATAATTTGAAAAACTAAAACCATAAGGCATTATTGTAATACTAATAAAGGAGCTTACAGTGGGACCGGTCTCACCACGAGCACCAGGGGGGCCAGAAGGACCAGAGGGACCCTGATGAAACAACATAATACACTAAGCTATAGAGAAAAGAAATTAACCGTAATATTTTAAAGTTAGGCTTTTATTGTTATATTAATTTAAACTTACGGCAGGTCCGGGGCTACCAGCAGGACCAGCGAGGCCAGAAGGTCCAACATCACCCTTTCCACCAGCGGGACCTCTCTCGCCTTTAGCTCCAGTCTGGCCATCAGCACCCTGAAAGAGCCATGGAAATCCTGTCAGTTTGACCTTGGTGAAACATATAAGTACTCCATGTCAGGACAAGCATTGACATGTTTGCGTACTTACAGGAGGACCAGCAAATCCAGAAGGTCCAGCAGGGCCAGCCTCACCACGCTCTCCCTATTAACAGATAATGACATAAATTAGTAGTCTGCACAACAGAGGTAATATGACTACAACAAATTGATTAAGAGTGATTTGTAAATGTGTCATGTATCGTTTTCCAGTAGTTCATGGAAGGGCTTTTAACATATTGATATAAAGGAATAGTGCTTACAGGAGTACCACGAGCACCAGCAGGGCCGGCAGGACCAGCAGAACCACTCTCACCCTGGAAGAGAACAGGAATGTTCAACAGTCTTTAGCAGGCATGAATAAATCACATAACAGAATTTGTTAAACCAAATGATTTTTTTGTAGAGACAAATGTACGTGTAGTGTCCTAGAAACTCATTTGCTATCAAAACAATTGGACATATTCCCATATTCCTAAATCCCAAACTCTTAGATATGAGGTACATTCAAAGTAATATCATAAACTCAGTTTAATTCTCAAAGTCACTGTTTTAAAGGTTTTACAGCTATTTTGGGGTAAATGACAAGTAACATTTTAAATAAAATTTTAAGTAAAACCTTTTAGAGGTGAATGAATGCCATTACACTGGCAATCATGGTAAGTATGTAGACCCTTACTACAGGTCCTGTTGTTAAAGTGATACTTCCTGACATTGCATTAATTGTACATCACCGACATGTCAGTAGTCAGGGAGCATTTTGATTACAATTTTTGTTTTTTTATTTTAATTTTTTATGTGCAAGCAGAGCAAGAGCAATGTGACGGACTGATGTTATTTGAATTGATATTGTTTTGTTTTTGCCAGAACTAATTCAATTAATTAATGTCTAATTTCCAGCTAGTTTAACTTTCAACTGCTCTTCTCTTTTTATTAAAGTTGAATATTGAAGTTTTTATTTACATTTATAATTAATAATATATAGTTAACATTATAAAAAATAAGTTCATTTATGTCCTAATCCGCTTATTGTCCCTCTAGTATATATGTAGACCACAGGGCAGGTCCACTGGGTAAGTGGTTCCTCCCTAGCTGAGGGTTATATGGTGGACTATAGTGGCCATGGTGATGATTTGCTGACCCTTCAGTGGAAGTTCCATAATTTAGATAGAATAAGATCCACAAGGAATTTAAATAGTTGTTTCAAAAATTGCAAAGATATTTGCAGAAAATATTTATTATTTATATTATAATATAATATTTTTTACCTTATCACCATTGGCACCAGCAGGTCCAGGAGGTCCACTTGGTCCGGGAGCTCCCTGGTAGGCAGAAAAAGCAGGAATTTTAACTTATGCATACAGAAGATGGGAAGATGGAATAATTACATTTAAGTAATAAATATGATATTTTTTTAAAGATCCTAAACTGCAACTTACACGGGCACCATCTCGTCCAGCATTGCCTTCTAGACCTCTGTATCCAGAGTCACCCTATTTGTAGGAAAAAGAGAAAATTATCATGATTTTTTTTTTTTAATTGAGAGTCAGATACAGTCCTATAAAACACCAATCCTGTCTTCATCATGTGGAGTTTCCATTACACATGTTCACAGAGAACATGGAGCTAAAACAGTAGTTCTTGTTCTAAGAATACACAATTAAAAAAAGGATAAAGAGATGATGTTTCTCCAGAACTGACCTTCTCACCCTTGCCTCCAGGACCACCAGCAGCACCACGCTCACCGGGCATGCCAACAGGTCCCTGGGGACCTGCAGCACCAGGAAGACCAGCAGCACCAGGTTCACCCTAAAGGAAAAAGACAGCAATGGCTGAAAGCTCTGTGTTGCTGTGGGGAAACAGTATGATCCTTTATGATCTCTGTATACTTCAAAACGCATTCTGTTAGACTCTAATAGTTAAATGTTTATCATCATAATAAATTTGTTGGTTATGTCAATATAAATAGATAGTACTAAATAATCAGTGAAACAAATAAACCACAGATTACCTTGTTTCCATCAGGACCAGGAGGACCAGAAGGTCCACGAGGACCGAAGGGTCCCTGGGCACCAACGGCACCAGCAGGTCCGGGGTTACCACGCTCTCCCTACGTGGAAACACAGAAGATGTGGGAAGATGGTCAGAAATTTTTATCTGGTTATTTAGCTATGGAATATGCATATGTTTCATGGAAAAATAAATGCAATACCTTGCCACCAGCAGGTCCAGCGGCACCTTGGTCTCCAGGAATACCCTATCATTAAATAAAACACATTTGTAACTGAATTAACTTCTATGATGCCAAATTCATTGAACTAAAAACTATATTGCAAAATGACTACAGACATTTTATGCAAGGTAGTATATGTGAGCATGAAAAACATATCCTTAAATGTAAGTTTCTTTTTTGGAAGAAAAATTATTATGGTTAATATTGCCATTTTATGAAGATCTTACTCTGTCTCCAGGCTTGCCAGTCTCACCAACAGGTCCTGCAGGTCCAGGAAGACCCTGTGAAATTAAAAGAAAGAGATTGGATACTCAGACAGACAGATGGAATAATACATGTACACTGCAATAAAGTATACCAATTTCAACTTTATGCTAATATGTGTTTAATGTAAGGTAATATGCAGGATAGAGTCATTAAGGCATTCAAACACCTAACTAATAATGAGGAGTACACGTTAGCATAATTAATCACACAATATATTTTACTGTTGCATTGTAAACTCGGTATAGATATGTGAAGGTAATTATATTCTTCCAAAAAGGCATAAATAAATAAATAAGAATAAGAAAATGAATAAGAGTTCTACACATACCTGGAAACCAGGAGCACCAGTGGGTCCTGCCTCACCCTTCTCACCAGGACCACCCTGCAAAACAAATAAAAATCAGCTTTACCATTAGAGATCTCACAATAATATTAGGTTAGTAGATTTCCTGGTTTTTTTTAAGTCTACTTACAGCAACTCCAACGGGACCAGCAGGTCCATTGTTACCATCAGGACCAGGGGGGCCCTAAATAAACAAAATATAACTCA
This sequence comes from Heterobranchus longifilis, assembly GCA_028570985.1. Lineage (NCBI taxonomy): Eukaryota > Metazoa > Chordata > Actinopteri > Siluriformes > Clariidae > Heterobranchus > Heterobranchus longifilis. The sequence continues at coordinate 7,065,794 of JAOVVB010000030.1, forward strand.
GTGACTGGACAATTATGTTACTGTATGAAACTAGATTTTGTGATGTTGATAGTAGTAGCATGAAATTATAAGATGCTTACTCTCAGACCAGTAGCACCAGCGGGGCCTTTCTCTCCGGGCTTGCCAGGCTCACCCTAGAGATGGATGCAGCAGATATATTATGAGAAAATATGTTGGCTATTAAATATTGCCCTAAGCTTATTTGTAATATTGTAACATATATCAAATTCTACATACAGAAGGTCCTTTAGGGCCTGGGAATCCAATGTTACCGGGCTGGCCCCGGGGTCCAGTTGGGCCAGGAGGTCCACTGCGGCCATCTTGACCAGAAGGACCCTGGAGATAGAGATTCACAGAATCAGTGATTTCATTTTAGATCACAGCAGTTCTCTATACAAATAATTTCTGTATAGATTAATTGATATTTATATAATGTTTTACTAGAGGACACTCACAGAAGGTCCCTCCTTTCCTTGGGGTCCAGCACTTCCAGGGCTACCAGGGAGACCCTATAACCAGAGAGCAAGTTAATGTGTAGCAATTTCACTTGTGTAATTTACCATCTTTAAATCTGCATAATGACTATCAACATTTACCATACCTATCTATAGTTATGCAAATGCATGCCAGTTTATTATGCATTTAATAACATTTCTAATTTGCAGTGCTGATACACCACACTCACAAGCAAGGAAAATAAGGAAAAGAATACTGCTTTATTGCTTTAGTACTTTTGGTTAATTTCTCCCCATTTTCCCAACATGTCCCATGCTATGTTCCATAATTTTTAAACAGATTGTCCAGACCACATTCCTGAGAAAATTCAAGTTATGAATAGCCTAAAAGACATATTAATTAAATTGACTACTGAGGAGCTTCCTGTGAACATCATTGGAAAATAATATATCCTTGAATAGCTAATATATATATATATTTTAAGAAGATTATTTAGTTATAGGTAAAATACTTACTCTGGCTCCAACCAGACCAGCCTCACCAGGTCGGCCACCATCACCAGGAGGACCACGTGCACCAGGAGCACCAGTAGCACCTCTTGCACCAGGCATGCCCTTTGAGCAAAATTTTTTAAAGGTCATTATTACCACATAACTTTAAATTTGCCCATGAAATTGCATTGTTTTTCTTTTAAATATTACAGCAGGTAAAAATTAAGGCCTTCATTACAAATATGTCTCACTATATGTTTAGTGGAATGAAACTGTTTTTGCATATTTTCTTGAACGTAACAAACAGGCATTCAGTATGTATTTATAATAGGAGCATAATTCACTAACCATTGGTCCTCCTCTACCAGCCAGACCAGGAAGACCACGAGTTCCAGCAGCTCCCTAAACAGAAAAAGGATAGACATTGTTGAAACACAGAACGATGTAATATCAGAAATAACAGAATCTAGCAAATACATAGGAAACTGTTACTCATTAGATACATAATTATTTTACTATAATATTATATATTAATATTACTCACTCTGGATCCACGCAGACCAACAGGTCCAGATGCTCCCTGCTCACCAGTTGGGCCTCTCTTGCCCTCATCGCCAGAAGCACCAGTGGGACCTTGAGGGCCAATGTTACCCTGCACACAACAAGCACAAGTTAAGTAAAACACATCAACCATGAATATATATGATATTTAGATATAATATATATCACATGCTTAACAATAACAATACTTGTTATAATTATACTTACAGGCTCACCCTTGGCACCACTATCTCCCTTCACTCCAGCAATTCCAGGGTCACCCTAATAGGCAGAAGTAATGAAAAGATCCTTTAGAACTGTCCTGACACATAAACAATATGCATAGTTTTGATAATAGTTTTGTTATCAGGGTCTGGTTAAGTGGAACTCACAGAAAGACCTCTGGGGCCAGCAGCTCCAGCAGGTCCCTGAGGGCCAGGGCCTCCTCTTGGTCCAGGGAAACCAGGGGTACCAGCAACTCCAGCGGGACCCTGCAAGATCAACCAGAGAGTTTAAAGATGGCAAATAAATGCACATTATAATAAATTAATTCCAACATTGAAAAAAACAAATCGCATTATTATGATCGTACAATATATAAATGTATTCTTAAGAGAATTCATTCCTCAGGGGTTCTTGGGGGATTCAAATTGTTCTAATATATGAAAATTGTCTTGTAGTGTTTAACGTAAATCATACAGTATATCCTAAAACCAATTTTTAGTTTGTAGCAGGACACTACTATAAATATAAGATGGATGCAGCACACTTGATTGAGAAGTCAACTATTTAAAACACATTATGCAGCTGTCAAACATTATTAAGTATAATTTACTTTGCCTCTAAAACAATGTTTTCAAATGAAACCTAATGGGCATTTTCTTGTAATTTGTTTGTTACTGCATTTGTCATTGCTTTAAATCTTGATTAGACATTAAATATGATCATGTTATATATTAAAATTGGGTTTAAAGGAAGGCATAGGCTTACGGGAAAATCACACAAACTAATTGCATTTTATATACATAAATATGAGAGATGAGAGGGAGTAAAATGGTTCCTGAAACATGGCACTACAGAAGCATATAATTTATACAAATAGGCTGTTAATGAATGTGACAGTCCTGATCTAGTCTGATTTATATACTGCATGTTTCTGTTAGATCATGTTTCCCAAATCAATCATTTGGTCAATTTCACCTTTTCCCATTTCCCAACACTTTAAAAGCTGTAAACTGAAAATGTGGTACAGGTGTTGGGAGTGAGAAAAAGCTAAATTGAATATTTGTGAAAGTCTTACAAACCTACTGTAGGAAACAGAAACTTATGATTTTGTGCTGATTTTCTTTGACTCGCTGAAAAGCCTAGAGTATTTCCATACTGCTTGAAGAATACAAGCTTGTTAATGTGTATTTAATGTGCTGTTCAAATAAACTTGCCCTATATTGCCTTGCATTGTAGCATTTCACCTCCAATTAGACTCTATTGTCATTCGTTCAATCAGATAGTCTCACTGGATACTTACAGAAGCTCCCTTAGCACCATTCAGGCCATTAGCACCAGGGTTACCCTACAAAAGGAAAAATTAAGCCGTCAGTCCATTACTCTGATAACACATTGCTTAAATTCAACTAGTAAGCATACTTACAGCAGGACCAACTGGGCCAGCGACACCATTTGGTCCAGGCTCTCCTCTCTGTCCTTGAGCTCCATTTGGTCCAGTGGGACCGGCAGGTCCAATCTCTCCCTGTAAATTAATGATGAAGTCAGAGAAAGAGCTTATTAGGCAAGTTGATGCTTAACTGTTCTTACAATAATGCAGGTGCTCATTTAAGTTAGCATACTGTATACAATACAGACATGCAAGCAGTTCATTTAAAATGCAAACACATTTTTCACACTTTTAAATGTATACTATTTCTCAGGTTGAAACAAAAGAACGTCACGTACTTTAGGTCCAGGGGCACCAGGGAAACCTGGAGGGCCAGCAGATCCGACTGGACCCTGAAAAGGAAGATTACAGACAAAATAGTATTAGACTTGAAAGACTTGATTCAAGACTTGACTAGACTTTATTGAAAATAAAGTCTAATCAATTTATTAGACTTTATTTATTTATTGAAAATAAAGTCTGGGAGACGAGAGGGTTCGAGGTCAAATACTCACAGCGGGACCAGCAGCACCAGTGTTTCCATCAGCACCACGGGCACCAGCTGGACCACCAGGACCAGCACGACCTCTCTCACCAGGCAGACCACGCGCACCCTATACAAACAAGTGTTTCTTATGAGGACTTTTTCATTTTAAAACTTTATTATAAATTATAAAAGAATGGTAAAATGAATCATGTTTTTCTACAAGATTTATATAAGTATTCCTGTAAGGAAAAAAAAAAGATAAGTCATAACCTACTCTTTGTCCAGGGGTTCCATTTGAGCCATGAGCACCGTTCTCACCCTAAAATAGATAAAATAGCACATTTGGGATTTACTCAAAATGTATACGGATTAAAGACCATCTGTGAAAAAAACATAGTTGAAAGGGTATAGTTGATAGCTTTGGAGATGTAAAGAAGATTATTTTGCTATACTTTTGGTTTTACTGAAGTTACTGTAGGTTATGTGCTTTAACCTAAGTAACTAGATAAGAAGATTGGGGTCATTGCTTGACACTAGCATTGTAGATTTGTAGATCTAAACAGAATCTTTTTGTGTTGGCTGAAGGATCAGTTTATCTCTAATTTTACCTTGGATCCGGTCTCACCAGGCTCTCCTTTACGCCCATCAAGACCATTGTAGCCCTATGACAGAGAAAACAATTTTATCGCTATAGAGAAGCATCCATCTGACAATTTATATATTAAAGTTGTTTCGTAAAATATAGTAAATCTAAAGGAGAATACTGTATATCCATATGTAAATATAGCATAATACATTCTTTGTATAATAAAGACTAATGAGTTTTTCAAAATTAGATAACTATCAGATATAGAACAA
>JAOVVB010000030.1:7079059-7092948 GCA_028570985.1 Heterobranchus longifilis
CAAAAATTTCTCTGCAAAGAAACCTTTTTTCGTGTCATAGCTTCATATCTCTCTGTGGTCTTCAGAGTGTTTTTTCAGGGCTGCATGTTGCTGTGTTCCAGATGTGCTCAACTGTTTACTTGGTGGGGTACAACCTCATGCTGTACCTGGGTAAAATGTATCTGATTTCTTTGGGACATGCATTTAATGTGGGTGTTTATGTACATTACACCTGCCAACCAGATCCAACAGAATCACTGCTGGAATCTTATACAGGTGTTACATTCACAACAAGCTTCTAATGTAGTCACATACACATGGTACAACTACAAGACAAATACACTCTTTGCTGTAAAAAAGGGTTTCCTTAATGGGTTTTCCCAGGAGGTTTACATTATTGTGTTAAACGGAGGCTATTAGTACAATCACACAAGACAAAAAAAGCAGTTTTGAATGGACAGACCACCTGATAATTTGTGCTAATAAAATTCTTGTTTATATTGGCCTAATATCTGTAAATTGTCAGTATTTTTAGATTATTCTTTTTAGAACGTACATAGCTTAATCCAAGAGTGATGTAATGTAGTTGTGTCATTTATTCATTAGTGTGTTAATACTTACACCAGTAAGTATTTTATCCTGGTCAGGGTACGAGTGTAAAGATGTCTTCCACTTTCTTACATGGCACCATAATACATACATTCACACATTCATTCACACCTAGGAACAATGTACTGTAGCCAGTCCACAAACTAGCAAGTTTTTGCTCCAGGAGAACATAAACAACTTGGTTACATTGGAGCTGTGAGGTAGCAATATCACCCTAATACTGTTAGTGACAAAAAGATGACATATCCAAAATTGTGTATATAGGCATGTATGTTTGTATCTGCAATATTTCTTCATTTATTTCTTGATTCAAAATGCTAAAACGTTACAGTTTTAAGAGAATGAGCGTCAAAGCTACATGAGCTACAGTGCAACATTGGCTACACCAATGCTACACAAGATACAGTATACTGATTCTTGCATACTGTGCAAATTAAGCAAATCTCAAAAGCAAAGACTTCGATCCGGTCATCATAATTGACAATGAACTGCAATCTGTGTGAACAAGTAGCGTCATCACTTCCTTTTAGCACAAAGAGCAAAAAACTGTTTAGCAAAACTCACACAGGACTTGTTGGGTTGGCACCACAACCTTGGGCAAAAAATCCTGACTCTTTACAGGATGCACCCAAGCAACCCAGAACATCAAGATGTGAAGTGCATAGTTACTGAATTCTTCAGGCTGTGTTCTGATGGGAAAATGTGCCATCATGGAAAATGCAAGATCTCAAGGTTAGTAAGCATAATTATGATATGGATAAGAATATGTTTATTTAATAAATAACAGCTTACATGGGCATTCTGACAGTGGGATTGAACTCACAACCTACCAATTTATTATACAGTATATAGAATTATTAAACCGTGATGACCTGGGGAAATAGGTACAACTATTAGAGGTGAAAAATACCATATGACAATAAGATATATATATATATATATATTTTTTTTTTTTGTTAACAAGGGAAAATGAAAATAATAAACTTAAATTAATAAACAGGTCACAGCCTCCTTTAAGTATGAATGCAATTTACAAAAGCCAATTCACCTACATGCATCCTTTGTTAGAAAGTGGGAAGATACAGGACAACCAGGAGAAAACCAGCATGCATGGGGAAACTCCACAAAGACAGTAACCTGAGTTTGGCATCTAGGTTTAATACTAAGCTCAGTTTACTGTCTTCTATCCGAGGGGACTCAGGGCATGAGGCGAGGCCATGCATCCCTGTACATTGCCAATCCATTGCAGGGCACAAGCACACAAACACTCATACATTATTGGGAATTTGGAATTACCAAGTAGCCTAGTCTGCATGTCTTTGGACTGAGAGCAAAGAGGAAAGCATGGGGAAAGGAAGGAATCAAACCTTGGACCCTGGAGGTGTGAGGCCACAGTGCTAACCACTATGCCACTGTGATTCTAATTAGCACAACTCTTCAGACAGATAGACTCGAACTAAAAGGTGGAATCACCAGTTTTGTACACAGGGAGAACTATAATGCATGGCATATGTTGTCTTTATACTTTTGGCTACCACTGTACATACACCATGTTCAAAACCACAAACTTTTACCACCATTTTTAAAATAATTATATTAGGCACTAAATAATCTGTTTTAAGATGAATAACTGACTAATAACCATTAAAGGGTTAAACAAAAAACTTATATATAATGACTTACTTTAAAAAAAGGAAAATGTCATTGTTGTGCATGGTATACACATGGTATAATCTCAAACTGTTGATGTGTCACATTAAAGAATACAGTGAGGCTACAATGTGATTGCCTTGAAACAGGGTTGAGTAAAAACAGTAGGCAGGATGCAGGGAAAGCGTGCGGGCTGTTCGCTGCCGTGGCATTCGGGGTATATTGTCTGCAGCAGTACAAAGAGGGTCATTACATAGGAGGAGCTCCTCATAACATACTCATTTCACTGACTGAGGTGAGGACACACACACGTGTAACACACACAGTGAAAGGTAGAGAGAGAGAGAGAGAGAGAGAGACTGAGAGCAGACTGAGGTTTCTAAATTACAGGCTATTTTCTGGCCAGATATCCTTTTTTTTCCTAACTCTGGACTCTGTGGTAATGAACTTTCCATATGACAGACAGAAAGAGAAAAGGGAACCAAATCAAACTTGAACATTTCTGCCTCTGAATACATTTGATTTGTGTTTTAAAAGAAATCGATTAGTCCTATTCTTCACTATTCTTCTGCATTCAATAATGTAAAACTGAGTAGCCTCATTATTTTTATTGCTTTTAGACATTTTCTGAAAAGAATTTGCCACTTGAAGCAACAGGTCTGAGCACATATCAGTGTGTAATGACCAGTGGCATTCCCTTCAAAGTCACGGAATGATTTACAGTACTGTGCAAAAGTCTTGAACCACCCTTCATTTTCTCATATTAAATCAAATTAGATTAAATCATGTGGATAAAATTAACGAAATAGGAAAAAAAAAAAAACTTTTTAGTGTGACAGGCTGCAAAGTCCCTAACTATTTAAAAATTGGTTGTTTAAGTAACAACCTTAGAAGCAACCTCATTTTCCCTCTCGTCTGTTCCAACCACTCAACCTTCAGTGGAGCATCTCCAGTATACTAATCACTGGCCTGATCATCTGCACCTTTATCTCACTGATTCATGCCTTAAGTTAGATGTTATTTTATGCTTGAATGATTCATATTTCACTGTGTCTTAACAAACAAAAAGATTAATCTGAAACTGCTCAGGTACTGGGACTGGACTGAACATGAGAGTCAAAAACTTGAGATAAAAAGTCCTTCAGGAAGCTCCTAAACTATTCCTCAAGACTACATTCAAAATACAAGAAAGTCTGGGTCTTTGAGTGCAAAATGTGAAGAAATGAGTGGTGGCCAGACTTTTGCACATTACTATATGTTTAAATAAACAATGTTAAGACACTTTCAGCAAAACTAGTAACAGCAGCAATTTAAGGAGACCTCGTTTTCTTTATGCACTCGAAATGATTCAGCTCTCAGTCTGTTGTGTGTGACTTGCACATCTGCCGGCCATTTCATTTCCACTGTTCTAGAGTCATGCAAAATGTGTAGGTGGGGCTTCCAGAGCTTTTACCCTGAGGATGGAGGAGGGGAGCAGCCTTCATAAAAATCACTCAACAAACATGGGTGAATTTGGAAACTTAGATCAGGAGGTCTATCTTTCTTCCTAATGCATGGTATGATAAAAGCTAAATCCTTTCCTTTTTTTTTTTGCATTAGGATCTTTTTGTAATATTTAACCTGCAACAGAGGATACATTTGTGCCACAAGAGAAGAGAATCTCTAAGCAGGGAGGGACCATCACATACTGCCTAACACATAGTTAGCTTTTTTTTTTCAGCATCCACATGACTCACGGCTTGGTCAGCAAACGCATAATAAAAGGCACAAAAATATCTCCACACAATGTCACTGGAATACACAGTGCGACAAATTAGTGGATACCTCTGGACGTGGTTTTAGAGCAAAGACCTAACATATAATACATTTTCATGGCTACTGGGTTGTTTGGCAAAAAGCAACAGTTCTGACCACAGAGTATGAAATTTTAACTTGTCAACATTGTGACATGGATTACTGTAGATTTAGTAAAGCCTCCCTGTGCACACAGAAAATCTTGTATCTTAGGCAAATTAATAAATTATGTAATGTCACTTTTTTATATAGATAGCTTCATTGAGTATGAATTTTATCTCACATTTTTATACATTGGCTAATGTTCTCTGTAGATGCAGATACTTCATAGATTAGACATTAAAACAGTCACTGTATATCATATGAATTTTTTTTTTATGAAAATAAATTGTTAAAAAAAGATTTTCTACTGTACGAATTTGGATCAATGTTTCTTATATTTCCATTGGGCAGATCCTGCTATTTAAGCTGAAGTAACCCCTTAAGCTTCACAGATTGCCCTGCCATTGCTAGCATTAGACGGCTAGCCTGGGAAAAGCTATGCTAACAAGATTAAATGAGGGATTGTCGGACTTGTCAGACTAAGATCACAACTAACACAGCTAGTCATGGCCAGTGGTTATGTAGCAGTCACATTATACATATAAAATGCTGGTTAAAGAAGTATATGATGCATCTTAAAATTTTGAAATGCTGAATTGACATTCTTGCCTATTTTCTTTTCATCATGTTATTATTATTTTCAGAAAACCAGGAAAACCAGGAAAAGTCGGTTACTGAGGATGAATTACGTTCCCATATTCCCTCCAATCCTCCACCACAGCTCACCCACCATCTCTTAGAAATCGAGGAAGACATGCACCTAAACTGTTTTCTGTTCTAGCACCTGGGCGGTGGAATGGACCTCCTCTAGATGTCCGTACGGCCGAGTCACTAGAAATCTTTAAGCTATGACTAAAGACCTATCTGTTTTTTTTTTTTTAGATATCTGGGTTAATCCTCCCCACCACCAAAAAATAAAAAAATAAATAAATAATATACATAGCACAGCAGTTTTGTAAATCGCTCTGGATATGAGCATGTCCCAAATGACTAAATGTAAATGTAAACATAATATGGACCAAGAACATATCCTGGCAGAATACACCCCGGATAGGATGGCAGTTCATCACAGAGCATCATGTGCACACATTCACAGCTGAGAGAAATTTAGCATAGACAAAGCAGTCCACCTATTTTGCAGAACCAATCCACCTAGCCATTTCAATGGGAGATGAAAGCCAGAGGAACACAGGGAAACCATGTGAAATGCTCCACGCACATTAAGCTGAGTTTAGGAGCTGAGGAGTGTTGCCTAAAGGAATACAACGGAAAGTTATATTCATAGCTTAGGTCTTCCTGGAGATTTCGTTGTCTCCAAGTATAAGATGTAAGTTATGGACTGTTGTTTACACGACTATGTTCATAATCACAAATTCTTTTGAAAAAAAAAAATGTTTAAAGCCCAAGATTAACAAGGAGCATAATTTTCTCACAAACAAGGACTTGTGATGAACTTTCAAGTGAATGCAGTCATAAAACCTATAGACAGTTACAAAAGACTTCAAGCACAGTATGGTGATGAGACACTTAGCTGCAGTAAAACATTTAAATGGCACAAACGTTTTAAAGAAGTTTGTATGCCGTATGTGAATGAAGATCCAAGCCGAGGTAGCTCAGAGCCCATAATGCAGTCCGTCCCATGAACATTCTCCATACATTCCTGACCTTGCTCAAACTCCTGTCCACATGTTGGGGCCATTACGGGAGTTCCTGGCAGGCCAGCGTTTCAGAAGCAGGCAGCCCAATCATGGCCCCTGTGTGCTAAGAAAACTTTCTACCTTAATGGTATTGAAGCACTAGTGAAACATAGGGATGAGTGCATTAGTGCAGAAGGGGTTATATAGAGAAATAAAGGGAGTTTTTACTCTCATCACTGTGATCTGTTATTCTGCACAATCGAAAGTCCTGGTTTGACTTGAATTGTCCTTGTATTATGAAATGACATGATAAGTTTTTTCGCAAAATGATTTGCAAAAAAATCTTTTATTATGTGTACCTTTTAATATCCCAAACTGTCCTGCAGTGTTTACTCTCTTTAACAGGTCATCCTAACTCCCCCCGCCACACAAAATGCCCTGTAATATGAAAACCATATTGAGATTTAATTATTGTTGTGATAAAATCTTCACAGCCTGAGGCCTAATCAGAGGTGGGCCATTAAATGGTTAAAGGCTCTCTGGATGTAGAAATCTTTTCCATAGAGCAGCACATGAGGAATAGTTTAAATGAGTCCAGCTGTCTGGGACCTCTCTCTCTTTCTCTCGCTCTCTCTCTCTCTCTCTCTGTCTGTTTCTTGTCTCTCTTCCTTTTTCTACCATCCACCCCCTCTTTTATTTTCTCTCACTCTTTCTCTGGCAAAGGGCAGATTTAGTGCAGTATATCATTAAACATCTGGAAAACCCACTTTGAGCTTCACTTTAAACTTTATCTGGAGCTTGTTTTGTAATGCTGTGTAGTATGTTTTAAGACACAAAATAAAGATCACCAAAGTAATGTGAAGTTTAGTCTGAAGTGGAGACAAAAGTGAACAACCCTAAGAGCAGTGTGTTTTTTTTTCTTCTTTTTGCCAGAAACAGAAGGCAAATATAAAGCCTTTGGTAAAGACCTAAAATTACATGGCTTGGATAAAGTCTCCAGCAGTGTGGGAAGTACGAAACTTTATCAGGGCAAAAGCGCGGTGACTCACATCCCTCAGCTTATTGGTCTTTTAGAAACAATGCCCCTCCTTCTCGATGAATAAAAGGAAAAAAGACAGAAATGTTACTCATGAATATTAAACGTAGTGATGTAAATATGAGACATGTCCCTCCCACATCACATGTCCTCTCCTGTGCTTTTGCATTATGTGAGGTATGTGAGGAAAGTGGGTTTAGAGCGTTGACTGGTCAGATTTATTTTCCAAAATGGAAAGTGTCTATGTGTCTCTTTTTCACCTTAGCCATAGAAAGTGTATATTTTCCGTACACTTTTAAGATGTTAGACAAGCATTTCTAGTCATTTTTCCAAACTTACATGAATCATTCCAGGCTTATTATTTTAAGGGTTTGCCTAGACATGAAGAAGAAAATGTGTTCAGTTGTTACTCACCCCAACCCCCACACAACCCCTAGAGGTCCCTTAGACCTGACCTTTGAGGTAAACAGCTATAGCGACTGTGCAGCCAGATAGGAGAAAATACACTCCTGCTGGATTTTACCTCAAAACATCAGAAAAATATAAGGAAACATGAATTGTGAAATGTAATATATGGTGGAAAAAGAGTTTTTCCTACATTTGTTGAAAAAGCTATGTTTATGTTATTTGTGCCATGAATTAAGTAGTTTATATAGCTTGTGTTTTTAAAATCCATTTTGGGACACAATATGTAGAAAAAAAGCAAACCATGGTTTTGTTCATCTTTTAAGGGGTCCATCCATCCATCTAGGAACCTCTGTAGTCCAACTGAGGACTGTGGAGACCAATCGTGACAGTTGCATTTATTCCATATTTTATTACCAGGTAGGACCTCTGGTCAACATTCACACCCACATTTACACACCACAGGTAATTCGGGAATGCCAATTAGTCTGATCTGCATGACTTTGGACTGTGGGTGGAAACTGGAGTATGCGGAGGAAACCCACCAAGCACGGGGAGAATATTCAAACTCCATGTACACAGACCAAATCGGTGGGAATCGAACCCGGACCATGGAGGTGCAAGGTGAAAGTGCTTACCTTTTAAGGGGTCACCTTAAGTAAATACAACATTCTTCTGACCACCTTCATCCTATGCTGAAACACTTCTATCCTGATGGGAATGGTCTCTTCCAACACAAACCTGCTCCATCCACAAGGTAGAGAGGTGAATGGTTTGATGAGAATGAAAGAGATGCAGATCATATGCAATGGTCTTCACTTTCACCAGATCCAGTTGAAGACTGTGGGAGAATATTCAGTGATGTATTAGACAGTACTTCCCACTACTTCTGTCAAAATACCAACCAATGTTCTTTAGAGACTTGTAGAAGCTGAAGTTTTGGTGGTTTAACACCCTATAAAGACACTTTGTTTGTTTTGTGACTTATATTTTAATATATAATTTTTCATACAATATAAACTAAATAATAATAAGGGCAATATACAGATAAAAATTATCAGCAGTATATTAAAACAAAACTAAATATATATGTGCTTCACCCTTAGTGAAAATGCTTTTTAGTCGTTTTTTTTTTTTTTGTATAGTTATAGAATTTGAGCTTCCACAAAGAACTTTGGGTTCCACAAAGAACTTTGTTTAATAAGCAGTTACAGTTTGTTGGAGAGTACAACATAGGGTTCTGCCAGAGAGGGACCACACTCATCTTATCCTAGGTCAAATCTTGAGATGTTATAAATTCTTTAGTTGTCTGGGTGAACCCAAAAACGGTTCTATGTATAACTCTATAACAAAGTGTTTCCATTTTAGTTAGGGTTCTAAGCTTGAAACTTTTTAAGCATCTAAGAACTGTACAATGAAGAGTTTGAAAAAAAAAAAATTCAAAATTTTTTTTACAACGTTTTACCCTCTGAGTGTATTAGATTGAATATTGCAGAAATGCATTTTTTTAAACAATTCAGAATCACTCTCAGTTATATTTGTAACAGTAAAACCTTTATGTTGAAAATATATGGCCGGATTTGCAGTGTATATAAAAAGTGAATTAGAAATAATAAAAAAAAAAAGGATATAAAAGTGGTGAAATCTCCTCTTTTTGTTTTTGTTGCTACAGTATTTGGATATTTTTTGTGTGATGTGTTTCAAATGTATTCAAGTTCACAGGACTACATACTTCCCAGAGTCACTGGTGGAGAAAAAAAGACATGGAAACTGCCACCTGTTTGTAATGAGACCCCCATCTGCCTACCAATTGCATTTTTAAACTTCACACAACCTGTGTGGAAGCCAGCATTCTCTTCCCTTAGGCTCCATACACCACTGTCTCTTAGTGGCACAGGTGGAAAGGGACAGGATTTTATTATGCGAGCTAGTTTAACACCTTGCATGTAGGCCTCCATACTGTATATTATATGATGTGTGCATCAGCATGTAACCTGCCACACTATATTGCAATTTAGCTGAGTGTTACTTATAGTAAGCATATAAGATACCTTATTTTTAGTGAGCTCAAGGCTTGTGTAGCCTAAAGAATCAAGCTGGTGACCGAGTCAGGAAAAAGATGAGAAACTTCCTGTTGGTCCTCTGGGCTTCTCCTTGCACCTCCAGGGTCAAAGATGTGATTCCCACCTCGGGTCTGTTTATGTGGAGTGGCCATGATCCCCCTGTGCTTGGTGAGATTGGCACCCCATTCATGGTGTATCCTGCCTAGAGTCTCATGGTATACTGCAACCCTGTGCAGGACAAGTAATGTAAGGAATGAGTGAGGTCATAACTCATTTCCACTTTAACAACCGTTAAATCTATTATCAGCAATAGATTAATTATCTTATCAGCAGCAGGCGTGAGCTCTCAGTCTTTCCCTTGTTTCTTTTTACCAACTTTGTGCTTTTCTCTTCTCTGATTATTTCCTCCTGTCTGATCTACAGCCTGCCTCAAACTTTTATTTTAGGATTGCTGTCCAAATGTTATAAGGTACAGATAACTTGGCAGTAATCCATCCTCTGTATAAAGTTTAAAAAGTTTAATTATTGAAAAATCTAAGCAGATTTGGATAATATAGCGTATTTATAACATGCTCATAGTGCTGATGGCTTGCTCTCGTATGATGTGGCATGCATTTTTGCAGTATTTTCCAGAGACAGAAAGATGGGGCGTGCACTGTCTGAAATAAAAGCACGGAAAGCAGGATAAACACTGGAGCCGGTAGTTGTGCCTAGTTAATGACTGCTTCAGTTCTTTATAGAAAACAAATAGTGAAGTAAATACTGCTTTCCAAAAAATAAAAGGTGACAAGGTCTCCTGCTTGCAGTAGTTACAGTACAGACATACACTAGAAGTGCCTGTAAAAATTGCATTAATATTCATTGTGTGTCATTTTTACAAGGCAGAATTAGTGCAAACACAAAAACCTTGTAATAAGTTAATTTAATAAGTTGTTATTTTTTTGTCAAAGAGAGAGAGAGAGAGAGAGAGAGGCTGGTACTAAATGAGTATAACTGCTAAAATATGAGTGATAAGAACAAATTGGTTCCATGGATGTTCCATAACATTACACTTAAGTATAAATGATTTTGCTTGCCAATATCACCTTTACAGAGCTATCTCATGAACAGCTGTCGACCTTCTGTGCATGCAATCTCTAAAAAAAGACACATGTTTCCATTATTCACAATAATTAACATAGTTAATATTTTATTACTGTAAAAAATATTAACATAGTTAATATTTTATTTTATTAAAAATCCCATGACAAATCAAACAAATCATTTTAAAATCATGTTAAATTAGATAAGAACAACAGATAGAAGCTAATCAGATTTAGTCTGGTTCCTCCTAAAATGGGTCTTGAGATTATTCTGGATGAAATAACTGAGCTGGAGGAACTAGTGAATTATCTTGTAAACCTTAAGTATTATACAGAAGCTAATCAGTTAGCATATTCATATTTAATAGCAGAGGAAAAAAAGGAAAAAAAAAACGAGATGAGGCTAGCTATACAAGCTATTCAGCGTTCAGATCAGTAGGAAAGACTCCGCATTCCATGCTGTTGTGGCTCAGCTATTTTAGTTTAACTGAAAAACATGTCAGGAAGCATGGTGGCATAGTGGTTAGCACAGTGGCCTCACACTTCCAGGGTCGAGGGTTCGAGTCTCGCCTCGGGTCTGTGAGCGTAGAGTTTGCATGCTCTCCCTGTGCTTGGTGAGTTTCCTCTGGGTACTCCGGTTTCTTCCTAGAGTACAAAGACATACAGTACAGATTAGGCTAAATTACATTTTCAAATTGCCCGTAGTCTGAGAGAGTGTGTGCTTGTATGCCCTGCGATAGATTGGCACCGTGTCCAGGGTGTATCCCATCCCAGTGCCCCAGCTCGTCAGGGTTTGGGTCCAAGCCTCCAGTGGTTTTGTACAGCACAAGCAGTATAGAGTGTGAGTAAGAGTGTCATTCTACACAAGCCATTTCTTTTCTACATATGTCGATTTGTTTATTCAAGTGTTTATTTAATAGCTCTTCACACAGAGTTGTAAAAAGAATAAAATATCTTATAATAAAAGCAGCCACCATGAAGTTGTTGTCCTTTTAATAAACCATTTAAATTTCAGGCTTGGGTAAAGGTCAGATATTTGTGAGGTTTTAAGGGTCAGTAAGAAGCTTCCAAAGGCACCTGGAAGATATTAGACGCATGGATACAAAGTACATATGGGTCTTAAAAACTCATCAGACCCATCCACGGATGCTTTTGTAACTATATCAGTTTTGTTTATCCTAAAACATAATCTGCTTGATGATTTATAGGAGTGATTTGGGATAAATAAAAGTTGTTGAGAATTTGTATGTGGGAGGCTCTAACTGTTGAAGTTTTTCTAGTCGCTTCCCATCATATAGACTTCACTTATACACTTCAGTTTTAAATGAAGTTTCCTCAGATTTTTTCTACCATTTGGTTAAATGTGCAGGTCTGGAAGATGATGCCAGAAATTCCAGTAGAGAACTTCAGTCGACTGTAATTTTTCCACCTTCCTTTGTCTAGTCCCTCCCCTTCTCTCCTCCGCGAGCTCACACAGTGGAAAATCATGGTCATTGCTAAGTCGAGGTTCAGCCCCCTGTTTTTAAACATCTCTCAACTTAACAGTTCTCAAGACTCTGTTCTCTGCTAACTCACTCGCAGAATGCATTTCATTCTGGTCATGTCACTGTTGTAACACTCAGTACAAGTCTACAAGTAGATGAGCTGACCAAGCCAGAGCAGCTATGCATCATCACCCTGTATGTCTGCAAACAGAAAGCTGCCACATCACAGGCATTGGCTCCAAAAAGATTGAAATGGGAGGTGAAAGGGTTGTGTTGTTAATTTCATCTGTAGAACCAGCTCTCAGGGTCTGTCGTTATAACAAAAAGCAAAGGGGTGGAAACAAATTGGGGGTGAGGAGTTGAGGAGGCTGCGCTCACCACATAGCTGCAGCATGAGTACATGCTTACTGGCTCCTATCCAACTGCACACCACAGCATCTGGTTGAAATATTTAGTCTTTTCCTTCGTCTCTCTCACTAACTCTGTTTTTCTCTCTCATATTTGCTCAGCTTGTCTCCTTTTTAAACAAAGACAAACAAACCACCAACAAGAAGCATTGTATATATATATATATATATTTAGCTATATTTGTATAACTTTTTCTATATGTCTTGCACTTGTATGTACCAGTAACGGTTATTGGCCATGTGATGACATCATCATGCAATGACAAGGTGATGCTTCTCTAATCAACACAGCAAATGGCAACAAAAAATTACATCTGTTCATCTCTTTGCATCTATCTTATGATACCCGTATATCAGTGTTGGATCCCCCCCCCCCACCCCCCCCTTTTTTTAACTGTTGGGAAATGCACACTTTGCTGTTGTACATAAATTCAATCAGATTTTCCACCTCTCTCACTGGTTCCTTACTTTTTGGAAATTTTCAAATGACATTTTTCAAACGGAGATATGTCCTGACTAACAACTAATTTAATTTAATAACCATACGTCGTCAACTAAATGAGTTCACGCACACAAAGTAAAAGCCATTCTCCGACTTCTCAGAGGTTTGGATAGATGCAAGCTTGCCTGCCTCAAGCTTCTCTCATTCCAATCTAAGGAGAAAAAAAGTAAACTAGACAAACTCTTGGGTGTGTCCACAAAGCCTTAGCTCTCTTTTTCTCTAGGTTATACAAAGGAGGAGGAGCCGACATCAAGATGATTATTTCCCTTCCATTCCTTCTTAAATCAGACTTCTTCCACGTGTGCATTTCAGCATGCTTCAAATGTTAACCCTTTCAATGTCTTTCTACAGGGTGTACTTAAAGTCTGTGCTGGGTGATAGTGTGCTGATCAGATGGCCAGCCATAATGCTAACAAGCCAGACATCATGGCACTCTTTTATTTAATCTTTATTTAACCTGTGTCTCATCCTACCTTCTTGGACCAGTGTGTATCAGGACACCCACTGTGATCGTCTGCAGTCAGGGGGACTGGAAGTCTTCATAATACAGCTGCTGTAGGCCAAAAATATAGTAGCAAAACTGTAATTAAAGATGAAAGAATGTTATTTTGAGCCAGGTAGAGAGCACACAACATTAATTTTCAATGTAGAAATACAATTTCTGTTTTTAAAATAACAGTTACAGTACAGTGTTTGCAGTCTTGTAGCTAACACACAAAGTTTCTGATATGCTATTCTTTTTTTGCATAAACCAATTTACAAATAAAGGAATATACAATGGAGTCAAAGAGATATGTTGTGGTGGACTGAATCTGCTGTAATAGATGTTAGCTGCTATCTACTGTAACATGTTCTCTCTCCAACATGCGCTGCTATCTAATATGCTTGCTAACTTCCTTCAGATCTAGTCATACTGTAGTACTGTACATCCATCTTCCTTTTAATTACACACCTTTAATCTAAATGTCTTGCTAAAGCCATAATAATTTGATATAACTCATTTATTAATATAATAATAATTATATAAATAAATATATTGCCAAAAGTATTCGCTCAAATGCTTTCACATCAGTGGCGGCTGCTAGCTTTTGAAACAGGGGAAGCTCATATTAGGCCTTCATCATAAAATTCATTATGTT
>JAOVVB010000030.1:7093048-7109071 GCA_028570985.1 Heterobranchus longifilis
GTGTTGGGTAGTTTTTCAGGAGTTGGGCTCTGCCCCTTACTTTCAGTGAAAGGATGCTGCAGCATACCAAGACAATTTCATGCTCCTAACATTGTGGGAACAGTTTGGGGATGGACTCTACCTGTTCCAACATGACTGCACACCAGTGCACAAAGCAAGGTCCATAAAGACATGGATGTGTGACTTTGGTGTGGAAAAACTTAATTATATTGAACCCTACTTTTAGCAACATAGTGTGTGTATTTAGATCCTCTATTTTTTTTGGAAGCATGGCCCACATAAGCGTATGTTTCTTGTGTGAAACAAACTTAAAAATTTTTGGTTTTTGAGGTTGTTAACTCAAGGATTCACATACTTTTTCCACTAGCACTTTGAGGTTTTTATGGTTGTTCTCAATAAAGACATAAAAGATCAGATTTTTCTTGCATTATTATTTTGGCCACATTATATTTGTCAATACTTTTGAAGATCAGATCATGTTTTATGACGAATTAATGCAGGAAACCATGAAGTTCCCAAAATTTCACATACTTTTCCTTGCCACAAAAAAAACACAAAAAGTTTATTGTTTAATTACTCAGTATGTGTGATTGAAAACCAAGAAGTAGTATTATATTTTAGTTTTCTAATTAAATTATTTTTTCTGCACTCATTATGCAATGACATGTTTGTTTTAAAATTTCTGACACTTTGTGGATACATTCTTGTTAACTATAAGTATGAAGGTAAACATTAGATGCATACTCACATGTTTGTTTTCAGATACATAGACTTTATTTAAGTGAACTTATAAGAAATATATACATATCCATGATGCTGATTATGGGACCAAGGATCACACTTTTTTTTAAATATAATATTTGTGTATTAACTATACAATTCCTATTTATCATCTTATTATCTTATTTGTTGTTTGTCTACAGGAACTCTAATTGACTGTGGGACTTTATATTATAATTAGGGGTAGGGTAGAACTGCATTGAACATCATGATTTTTAAAAATAAATTCCAATAGAACACACAGTTAAAAAGAACTGTGCCGTTGCCAGCGTTGCATTATGATCTGGAAGTAAAAATGCATTTAAGGGCTCTTAGTATTGAGAATGGAGAAATGGAGCCTCAGGTCATGAAGTGTGTGAGGACAAGCCCTGACTGGTGTTGCAGCAGATTCATCTCTCTCAAGTTACACCCATTCTCGGTTTTCTAGCCTCATTCCACTGTGCACACAAAGTCGGGTTATTTTACTAATTTTAGGATTCAGATTTGTACACTAGCTATCTTAGACAAAAGAATATAATCAAAGCTACTTGTTTCCATATAACCTTTGAGTATGAAGAATAAAATTCCATTTTACAATAATAAACTTGTTTACTTTTTTTTTTTTTACACTATTTTTTTGGAATTTGTTTAATTATTCCTAACTGTATGCTTGTGATTTTTTGTGTGATAATATTGGAAACATCAGTGTCAGGCTGTTAGATTAAAGAACACAGGACAGTTACTTTTTTTTTTTTTTAGAGTATTATGATTGTCAGGGTTAAATAAAAGTAAGCAATTTTTATCCCTTTTCTGAAACCCTGCATCATATGACTGACAGAACCACATCACCTCTGTGTCGTGGCAGATGTTTTATACCACTGTATTATATAGCAGATGTTATATACCACTGTATTATAAGAATGTCATGTTCCCCTTTGTGGTAGCTATTGTGAAAATATAGTTAAAAAATTTTATGTCAGAAGAGCTTACCTAATTTTGCTGTAGTTATAAAATACTTTATTGAAGGGAAATCACAAAAGCAGGAGTGCGGTTGTACTGAATACCAGCACAGCTGTGATTTGTCCATAGGCACTCTTGGAACAATGCTTATCCAGTCAGATAGTGGACCAAAAAAATCTATTGTACAGAATGTTTTATGATAAATGTTATGGTATGTACTTCATGATGCATTATTAACTAAGCCTTAAAACCCCACTTTTTTATAAGAAAAAACACTTGACAAACATACTGTCTCATGAAAGTTTGAGTCATATTTTTTTACATCAAGTTTAACAACAAAGTGCTGTTGAATTAACTGTTTCTATAGTTAAATGATAATATATTTGTACTGTAAAGTATTTGAATGAGTGCTTTATATAAAGTCAACACAGTTAATACAGTTCAACATCCATCCAGCAACTATAGGCCTACAGTAAATGCTATTTAGCACACTTAGTATGTTATAGCAAGATTAAATAATTTTATTTGTCACATACATGGTTGTACAAATACAACAGTAGTGAAATGCAATTGCAACAAACTCCAGACTGGGCAGATTTAAAATAAATAAATAAAATTTTTGGAAGAAGGAGACTAAAAGAATAAGTATGTACAAAATAAAAAATAAGACTAAAAAGACTATGAAATAAATTATATTTAATATAATAAAAATATGAATATACATTTTACATAATTATGATGTAAAATGTGATATCAGTTCAATGACATGTGTTAATGCAAGTGACTGTGGGCTGAATTTGTCAGTCATTGGTGAGGTTGTGTGTTTAATGCCCTTATAGCCTAAAGGAAAAAGCTGCTGTTCAGTCTTTCAGTTTGTGCCCTGAGTGACCAGAGTCTCTTACCAAATGGCAGCCACTGAAACAGATTGTGATTTGGATGGTTAATGTCTTTTATAATGCGGTCTCCTGGACCTGCACCGCCTGATGTACAGTAAATGTCCTGTAGATCAGGCAATTTAGTCCTAGTGATGTGCTCGGTACACCTCTTTACTTTCTTCAAGTCTTTTTTGTCTTGGAAGCTGTTGTTCCCATACCAGACGGTAATATTCCCAGAGACAACAGATTGGATGATCTAGGTGTACTGTAGAAGGTTTTGTGCAGACCCCAGGAGATCCTGAACTTCCTCAGCTGTCTGAGGTAGTACAAGTGCTGCATAGTCTTCTTCACCTGTGAGGAGATATGAGGAAAACTGTATATGACAAGTCCTCAGAGATATGAACTCCCAGATACTTGTAGATGGTCACCCTCTCCTCCAGAGTCCCGTTTATCTTGAGTGACGTGTACTGAGAGACCTGCTTTCCTCTCCTGAAGTCCAGCACCAATCCCTTGGTCTTTGAGACATTTACTGTAAGTCCAAGTTATTGACTTACACCAAGAAGATACAGTAGTGCTGCTGTGTCATCCAGATAAGCTGTCTCGTCTTTGTTCTGGATCAGACCAACCACTTGTGTCATCCACAAATTTCACAATGGAGTTGTTGCTGTGTCAAGCATAGCAGTCGTGAGTGTAGAGAGAGAAGAGCAGCGGACTCAGAACACAACCTTGAGGTGACCTGAGAACCAATAGCAATAGGTATTACATTACAACAACCAAAATAATATGTACAGGACTGGGTATATGATTGGGTTTGTGTTTAAGCTACAGATATGCATCATGTGGGCAATTTTTGAAATGCCAGTCAGCCTAATCTGCATGTCTTTGGACTGTGGAAGGAATCTCAGGAAGAACATGCAATATCCATGCACACAGGGGCAGGAATTGAACATGGCTGGGAGTCAAACCCGGACCCTGGAGGTGCAAGGCGATAGTGCTAACCTCTATTTTAGCAGAGAGAATGCCATCAGAATGCTACAGCTTGATCCAATGCAAGCAGGCGTCACCAAATGGTTTGGCAGAAAAAGCATTTTCAGGCTATGGAACAGGTTACCAACAACTGGTTCCACTGCCGTCATCATTGCCTGAAATTTTGGGGCAGATGGATGCACAGATTTCAAACACTTTAATCAAACAATTACTGTATTTGACAGAAATACATTTTGTAAGAAATTTCTTTGTGAACATGATGAGGTTTGAAGAACTTTCTGATATCATATTGCTGATATTGTGATTAGACAATTTATTAATATAATGCTAGGTAATTAACAGTCATAAGGCTTTTATCTATCATCCTAATTTATTACAGTATCCTGTATTGCTACAAAACATTGCTATACTGACTATCTGTACAAGAAAGGAAATAATCAGAATCAGCTGTTCTTTCTGAGGAGACTAGGCTCATCTGTATAAAGCTCCTGCTGATGTTTTACCAGTTAGTCATTGCCAGTACTCTTTTACGAGGTAGTGTGCTGGGGAGGAAGCTTCAGAAGCAGGGATGCCACACGATTAGACAAGGTTGTCAGGAGAGCTGGTTTGGTGAGTGGCTTGAAGCTTGGATCTTGAGGCAGCACTGGAGAGGATAGCATTGACTGAACAAGTATGGTTTGTTTGGAAGGGCTGCCAGGAGCCTCTTTTGTTTAAAAAGAACAATGAAGCATGACCGCTATACCTTGATCGAAAAAAAGAATCAATGTTTTGGAATGGCCTAGTCAAAGTCCAGGCCTGTGCATAAGTGATTGCACAAAAACCTTAATGAATTGAAGCAATGTTGTAAAGAAGAATGGGCCAAAACTATTTGAGAGACTGATAAAGTCATACAGGAAGTGATAACTTCAAGTTATT
Source organism: Heterobranchus longifilis (assembly GCA_028570985.1). Classification (NCBI taxonomy): domain Eukaryota; kingdom Metazoa; phylum Chordata; class Actinopteri; order Siluriformes; family Clariidae; genus Heterobranchus; species Heterobranchus longifilis. The sequence continues at coordinate 7,097,545 of JAOVVB010000030.1, forward strand.
GCTGCTAAAGATCTACAATCTGTTGAATCATGATTTTTCATTTTGGCTTCATTCTTGTTAAATAAATAATGGCACAGTGAAAAAAATGCTGCTGATTGTCTTTTGACTAATCCCGAGACCTACAATGGATAATTGTTTTATTTATTTATTAATTTTTTCTAGGATTTTCCCCCAAATTTCCCAATTCCTCCCCACCACTAGGGGCTTCACATTAAGGCTACTATGACCACTCAGTCGGGAGGCCGCAGACTATCACATGATCTCAGGTTGTATCTCGGGGCCCCACAATGGATAATTTTTATTACGTTTTTACACAAAACCACATAAAATTAAAAGAGGGCACTAACATTAACACATTACTATATATCTAAGAGCTGTTACAGCAAGGTTAGGGCTAGGTATTAATTTGATAATCAAGGTGCTGTTCATGTTAGTATTGCCCTCTTGGTTGGCTAACATGATTGCTCAAAACTGTTCATATAGAACATTTATGGATTAGTTGTCCCATTAAAATACTTTACTACTTTTACTTAAGTGGATTATTGGTATAGTAGAACTTTTTTTATTCAAGTCAAGTTTAGTTGGGTTTTGTTTAGTACTCTGTGGTGGTCAATACATGTGTGAAAATTATTCCTCAAGCTTCCAGGGCCACTTTCACAAATTGAGTCCTGGAAAATACCCAAACCATTAGGGAACAGAAACTCCACTGAGCTGATAACTTGGTCATTCAGTACATTCAGGTCTTATTTCTGACTTCATTTTATTGCCACATAATGTTGCTGAAACTAGCCATGACCAACTGAAGCAACCCCAGATCATAACACTGCCTCCAGAGGCTTGTACAGTGGGCACTATGCATGTGGGTTCATCGCTTCATGAGCTTCCCTTCCTACCCTGACACGCCCATTGCTCTGGAATGGGGTCAATCTGGACTCATCAGACCACAAGACCATTTTCTGTGGGAAATTTGTCTCCATTAGCTTCATTAACCAGTGGATTTCTTGTAACATTTCTACTATTTATTTTAAGATACAGCTTCACAAAATGCTTAAGTGATTTTAGTTTTTTCCCCCGACTACATTTTTTTTTTTTTTTTAGAAAAGTTGATGGTTCAACACTACCCTTCCAGGTTTTATTAATGGTATGGACAGTTCTTGACTTTTTTCATTTATTTCAACAGTCACTTCTTTCAGTACAATCACATCTTTTCCACAACCATGATAAATGTCCCCATACTTGGTTGTTTAACAAAAGAGAAGCTACATACTGCATTATTTTAAAAGAATTGTTGCCAGCTGAATGATATTAATCACTGCTGTAATTATCCAATCAAAACTCATAATCAAACGCTCATGTTAACCCAACGGTGATGTCTTGCAAATTTTACATTTTATTTGTCACACACACAACTGTAACTATTTTTTTTTGACCCGGCAGTGTATATCCATCTTTGCCTTGGTCTTTAGAGAGACCTGATCAAGTAGGGCTAAATTTAAATGTTTGTAATTTTTTTTTATTTTTTTTTATTTAATATTTGATGGGAAGAATCTTCAGAATTTAGTTTTTCTTTGACTATCTTTTACTGGACATTCAATCAAGCTTGGCGTCCTTCATGAATAAAATATTCACACTGACAGAGGTGAACAATGTTCAAATGTGACTGCGGGGTAAAAAGCAACTGGCACAGCTTGGCTAGCTTCTACACGCTACAGTGGAATTTAGCTACATGTGAGCCCTAATGAGAGTTTAGTTCAACCTCTCTTCTTATCTACAGTATGCTTCTCATTCTAGCAAATCCTTGGACAAATCAAATTCACACTTTGTCCTGTTTTCAGGTGAAGGAAGTATACGTAGTTGTGAAGCTTGAGTAGCTGTGATGGGGTGGATATTTTCTTAGCCTGGAGCAGGCTGGAGAAATCTTGCAGAGTTTGGCACAGTACTCTTTCCTTTGCCTGTCCCAGGGGCCGCTAGACAAACACACTCAATAGTTACCCGAGATCCAGACCTCCCCTCTGCTAGTTCACAACATGGCTGCTGTGTTTTCTCTCATCTGATCTTCAGCTGGTGTCATGAGTGTGTGTACATGTGGGTGCATGCAGGCCGCAAAGGGAGTATTAATCGGCCCCAGTGGCCGCAGATGTGTCTAAGATCCACTTTTTAATCTTTGCTAGGTTTCTCTATAATGCAATTAAACATTCATAATGATGCAGTGATGCATTAATCCTCTATAGATTGATCATCTAAACAATTTTTTGTATATGCATGTATGGATTATTGCTGCTTCAGGATGTTTCAGAATATAATCTATCATTTTAATTAAATTAATAAAACTTGATGTAAGGTATTTCTAAATGGTTTTTACATATTTTTATGCAGCATGTGTTATGGAACAAGAAGATAAGTGGTAAGGAGGGAGGGCTTGCTGAAGTGGGATGTGCTTTAAAAAATCCTGTCCATAGCTTTTTATCCATCTGGGTTTCCTCCAAGATGTCCGGAATGCTCTTTTCCCCCTTTTACTTTTTCATCGCACTACATTCGTCCCATGTATTTGTCTCTTTTTGGTGATGTAAAATTAAAAGTTTAACAAAATCATGAAGTATTTCTCATCATTCAAGGTTCTGCTGGACTATTATAAATTGTTCTACTGATCATATTTCAGTATTATAAAATAAAATCATTACATTATTAGTAACTACTTTCAAAGTCTGTTCTTCTTTTGGGCAAAAGTTTATGCTTAAGGCATGTTGGCAGGCCAGCTCATGCGGTTTCTTTTTCTCAAGCACAATTCTTTTTGTTTCAGCAGTAGATGACGTGGCTGCAGGTCCAAAAGAAGGATTTCAAGGCCTGCTCTTTGCTGTACACATCTTCAGAAAGAGAAGGAAAAAATCCTAATGATATACAAACCGAGCCAAAGAGATTTGGAGTCATGCAGCTGCAGTTTGAGTTGCAGTTGAGCTCCTCCTTCAGGGGGAAGATGGGTCAGAATTTAGGACAACATTCTCCAGTCTAGAAAAACATAACATTAGGAACAGGGCACTGTACGTGCTGAGTTAATCTTTATGAAGGTCTAAGCTAGTAGTTTTTATATGGTCTACCCTAATGGATTGGTCATTACTCAAGCGTATTTCAAAATGGTCATAAATCAACAAAACAACTGCCAAAGTGCTTTGCAACTACCTTTAGGTGTAAACTCAAAAGCTAGAAAACAGAAAAGGAATGAAAAGAACGTAAGGAAAATGGGTTTAAGGCATGCAAAAGTTTTCTTTTTTCCTTTTGTCTTTTTTTGGCCAGATGGGTTTCTCTTCTCTGCCTTGTCTCAGCTCAGCTTCTGTGATTCATTTTCCATGGGCACAAAAATTGTTGCCCCTCCCACTCATACTTCTCTCTCTCTCTCTTTCTCTCTCTCTCTCTCTCACTCACTCTCACTCACTTCTCAGTCTATCCTGGAAAAAAAAACAACAGAAGGAAGGAATCAAGGGTTTTTAAGGTGCATAATTTTAAGCAGAGGATGGTGCTATTCTTGTCCTGCTGCTGGTTAGAGCATGTGGTCATTTCGATGACTGGTATGGGGGTTTGCTCTTCCTGGGTGCAAAGAAGTTTTATCAAATAGAGGTTATATTTTGGGAGGCGGCGCTTGCATACATCACTCTCGTTGAATTTGAGAGGGACACCCCTTTCCTAATAAAGTTTTCATCAAACTCTCTACACTCCTCCTACCTTCTGGTATTTTGCCCACCTACATGTAAACAGGAGCAAAATGTCCCCACAGCCCACCACACACAGGGGTTTCCCTGTCACGTTATATTGGTTTACAAGGTGAGCTACAGTATACACCAAAGACATGTTTTGAGTCATGTAAATGAATTATTACAGTGAGAGACAAGCAGTATTTAATATTTTAGAAAACAAAATATTAAATTTAAATAATTTGGTATATTTACCAGCAAATTAGTATCAATGCCTGTAAGTGCAGTGTGGTTTGTATATAAAGCTGTTTAATCTGAATGATTAAAAAACAGATACAACCATATCTTAACCATTTTTAGCTCTTCATCTGAATTGACTAAATGGTGGTGTTACAATTTTTTTAATAATATTATAGTATGCTTTGGATTTCTAAGCAAAGACAGTGTGTATATGCAGTTCAATAAAAAGAGTGACAGATTAAAAAAAAATAAAAAATAATAATAATAAAACAGAGGGGCTGCCTAAATTTGGATACTTGATACTTTAGAGGATTATCAGAAGAAAACCAAAAACTCACATAAGCCATTGATTAAACTAGTCAACCAGCATGTCTGTAGGTTAATGATCATGAGCCTTCTTAAGTGATGTGTCATAAGTACAAGAAAAGATAAGAGGATGTACATTACTCAGCCATAACAGTAAAATGCAAAACATTAAGCATAATTTTGTATAGGTTCCCCTTGTGCCGCCGGAGCAGCTCTGGCCCCTCAGATCATAACACCTCTGGGGTTGTCCTGTGGTGTCTGGTGCTTTGATGTTAGCTGTTAGCAGATTCTTTGGGTGCTATGGGATGCGGCCCTCCATGGAATTAACTTGTTTTATTCAATTCCATGGACGTTTGGATGGATTGAGATCTGGGGAGTTTGGAGGCTGGATCAACAATCTTGGACTCTTTGCCTGCTAAGCCCCAAACATGACAGGTTTTTGATGCATTGAGTTTTCTGATACCTTTCTATACTGGCCATTATTTATATTTTGGCCATTTATATAACAATATATTATATATTATTCTGTGAGATCGGACCAGACAGGCTAGTCTTTAGTCTTTAGTCATAAATGATCCTTGAATGTCCATGATCTTGTCACCAGTTTACCTGAATAAAATTAATAATCAATGGAATACTAATCACCTTGCAGTGGTTTTAATGTTATAGCTGATCGGTGTATGTATGTTTATATTATACCTTTCATAGCCTGAAGAATAAGCATGTCAATGACATACACAGACATAAAAGAAGGTGAATAGATAACCATAGTTTCATGATAAAATGCATGTACCAAATTTTATTACCATTACTTTGACAAGTATTTCTTTTATTCTTTTTAAAATGAAATCCCCCCCATTTTTATGCATGCTAGAAATTAAAATTTCTCCAAAAAATTCTGATTTTCAAAAAGGCCAGATTACTGGTCAGTCTGAGCATGGACTGTGCTAGAGACAAATAAAGAATCCTAAAATAGCCCTTTCAACCATTAACACATTAATATGTCAATTTAAAGAAAATCAGAAATCCATTGATCCATGATCTGGTCCACCTGTACCTTCTGAAAGATATGATTGTGCATTCTATGCCTACCCGAGTTGTTGCTCATAAAGCTCAAGGAAAATCAACAAAGTATTAAAAAATTGATAACACTTCTTGATAAAAATGCAACAAATTTAGATCCATACATTTTATCATGAAATTATGGATGTCTATTTATGTCACCTGGCATGAAAAATGCCAGCTGTGATTTGCTTCTAAACATAGAAGCATTTAACAATGAAACCATAAGTGTATTTATAACTATTATACTGTATATTTATAGGTATTTATAAGGGTTTTTACTAAACCATGCACCATTAAAAGAACACAGATTTCACTGCAGAAGTGTCACTATGCTACACTTGGATATAATTAGCACAATTTCAAATACATAGGAAATCACCAAAGATGAATTATTTCCACTTTTCACTCTATGTTTTATAGATAAGGTTGATATGCTTTGGATAAGGTTTTTTTTTCCTTCCACAAACGTCTGGTTCTTTATTGGTGCATGAAATTGGAGACCATTTCTTTGATTCCTTAGTTCTCACTTTGTCAATGGAATAATGGATATATTAGTGATTAAATCATGGTGCCACATAAAAAAAAAAAATCAGCTTGTTAGCTGTCATGTTGAGAGACCTCAGCAGCAGAACAAAATCTACAATTAACGCTATGTAGTTTTTTTTATTAGATCTGGTTTGTGTGACCCAACAGTGCAACAACACACAACCAGCCAAAGATATTTATTTGACAGAAGCAGGCATATCATGTATAGAAGTATATATCATTTTTGCATATATTATATATTTAAATTGAACCTGACATTGTGTCTTTATTTGGAACATAATATACACATACAGTATTTGATTGATGCCTTTAGTTCACACAATCCCCTGTGCCACCTCAGGTGAACCTTCAGTAATGTTAACATCTCCAAAAATTACAGTGCATTGCTGTCTGCCACGTTGTCTTTTTCATTCTCTCTCCCCTCCCTGTCTCTCATCCCTCCTTGCCTCACATTTTTCTCTGCTCTCTCTCTCTCTCTCTCTCTCTCTCTCTCCCTCTCTGCCCTCTAAGTTGTTCATTGCTGAGACTTATGATGTGGTGGATGCTGGGTTAGAGGGTGTGCCAGGGTCAATGTGCAGTTTCCTGCATATTTTTAAATAGCATTTTCAAATCCATTTTGTGTTTTAATGTCTGGATTATCTTATCAGGATACATAGGTGAGGGTCACAGTGAATTGAAAATTTGTTGGATATAAAATAAACCCTGTCATCTAAAACAGGCTAAAAATTTGATGTTGGGCATTTTTAACTTTTCACATAAGGTTGCTTGAGAGAATTTATGAAACCACAAAGACGTGGCCCACTAGACAGGACAACAGAGCACAGTACTGGATGGAAGAACAGGACAGGATGAATGGCATCTACCATGTGCATTTGGGTTGAAAAAAGAACACTGTAGCAAAAAGATCATAAGCAAAAGAACAGCAAAAGTGTTTAATAGCAACATTATAAAACGCAGGTGTTTGCATGGCTTTGATTAGTAAAGGTGGGTATTGTGAGGGTGTTCAGGCCCACTATATCCTTTATTTTGTTTGGTCTTCAGAAGATAAAAAAAAATCAAGAGATTGGAGGCATAAATATAGCAGGATTCCTGTAATCACTAGAAGCCACCTATAATCTTCTGTTTCAAGTAAAACTCACAATTAAAAACTACACACAGTTCTTGTGTGAAACCATTTTTGTTGGTTCTACACAGGGCCTTTAATAGTTTAATAGTTTACCCAGAGTGACAACAGAGCTTTGTCCCCCTTTTTTTCCTAACCTGTAGGGTTCTTTAGTTTGTCCTATTGTAGGAGCCCTTATCCAGTAAGTACTATGTAGAACCATACAACAGAGTAACCTGTTTTAGGGCAGTACTCAAGAAAATCAAAAGGGACTCCTTTGTGAAGATAGTATGGATGTACTGTAAGTTGTAAAATTAGCTTTTAATTAAAATGTACCTGGCATAAGACTTCATTTACAGTTAAATGAGACATGTAAGTTGCTTGCACACTTTATACTGCATCATGCAGTTGGTTACAAGCTTTTATTTTTTTATGTCATACTACTAAGCTTCCTGTGAGTTTGAATATGCAAAATGAACTTAGTAAAATATAATAGGAAAATAATAGTAAATAAAAATAATAATACAAATATAATTCAGAATTTAATGTCCTCCTACTGTTATTTTTGTTGTGAATCCTGTGCCAGGAATACCACCTGGATTGGATGCCATTTCTTTGGCACTTTTGGAAATGGAAGAAAACCAGAGAACCCTGAGGAAACCTATATGTGCAGAATACGTACAGAAAAACCACATAGTAAAAATCACAACTCAGAGGCATAAAAGATGTACTAGATGGAAAGCTAAGAAGGAATCAGCTATTCATCTTTATTAATTTTATTAATGAACTACAATTATCTAGTAACTACACTGAGAACAATGATTCATTTATCAACATAGTTAAGTTAAAATTGTTAGACAAAAATAAATCATGGTAAATAATGGTATGTTCATGTTAAACTAATTAAATATAATTAAGTACAGTACAAACAATTTAATTTAGTAAAATAGCCATATAATCAACAATTAAACGCTACACTAGGCCGGATTTTTTTTAAAAATTATTCTTTTGAGTGCACAGTGAAACTAATAGGGAAGGTACATAATTAAACGAGTGAGGTTCAGTCTTGATTCACAAAAAAGTCCTGTGATTTTAATGATCAGTTGAGTAAGATATAACTACATTTTACATTTTAACTGCATTTGAATGGCACAGTATGTTTTCAGTTTTCCTTGTTTTTAAGGCATCAAAGTGATCAAAACAAGCATTTTACCATTATAAACTGAGCATTTATAAACTTGTATTAACATTACAGCATGCTATGATTTATATTTCTATTAAATTACCGTAGTATAGCTCAGCTTCACTTTCTGCTTACATGAACTAAAAGAGGGACAGCTCACTTCTCCTGTCCTACCCCAAGTTTAACCCCTGGGACCATTTATTTTCAGAAACAATTCACATATATTGTAAAAATGCTCTTATCCATTTTATTATATTCTGCTCTATAAAAGAACAATATTTGTTTAACACTGTATAATATTTTTTGCTGCTTTTTATTTTTTCAGCAAGTGCATATGTAGAGAATTATTTGCAGTTCTAAGTAGATGTGAAAAGCATTCATCATCATCTTTTCTCCAAATGACTTCACCAGACGAGGGAGGGGAAGAGAAAACAGACAGCGTAACACACAACACTCTAAAGCAAAATTAATTCTAAAATATATAATATGATAAATATTTGAGAATTCATTATTTTCTTACATTGTGGATGGGTAGTTTTTTTTCTTTTTCATTATCTGGTGGAAATCTACAGTAGTTATTGTATGCAAACACTAAAAGCACTTCATCTAATAGATTTTATCTGCCCTTTAGCATGTATTGAGAGTGGGAGACTAGCATCCTCTTGTGGTTAAAAGCTGAGATGTATGCATAAGGAAGAAAAATTGTTGGGGCAGGCCTGTGTGCCACTTCTACAGGAGTGGAGGTTTCTTTTTAATGGTGATTGTGTATGCATATCTTGATGAAGAATTCGTAGATTGCAGTAAAAAGCTGCTCAAAAAAGAAGAAATGTACGTACTTTTTACATCTCCTTATAAAGGTAGACAATAATAATGGAATGTACAATTTCTATTTAATTGGGTCAAGCAACTAAATAAATTACCCTTCCAGCAAATACAGATGCGTCCATTAGAATTTGGATATGGCTGCACTTTTCATAATTTTGTCTCCACCACAGTGATGTGATTCAGTTCAAGGTGTTTGATAAAAATATTTTCGAAACTGTACAAACTAACAATTAGAAATTATATAGGATTATATTTAATATTTGGGTGAAAATGTCTATGTTGTGCCTTTTCAGTGGCAACATGTTTGTTGCTTTTTCTGTATTTAGTTTTGTCTCTAATAAGTGAATTGCATGCTTAACTGGGTTAATGAAGTCAGGTGACTAACTTAGTCATTTACTATGAAACATTTAAAATTCTAATCTTTTTTTTTTTTTTTTGCTTTATAAAGCTTTTCGGTTGCTTTCATGGTATACCGTATGTTCAGTCATTGTTGCCACATTGTCAATGGTGGTGCATTTCCAACGACACTGGCCAGCCAAAAAAGTCACCACCAAAATGTTATTAAGCAAATAGGTAAGAATCTTCCACTGGATAATTACTTCAGTGATTAATATGGTTCAGTTGGAAACAGGTTATTTAATCCTAACTGATGCACTGAGTCGCTTCTGATTTCTTAAACAACCATGTCAGAAGGCATTTTTTAAGTCACATTCAGGATCGCCAAATTATTGGTCTGTATCAAGCAAGTAATTCAATAAACATAGCTGAAACTAATACAACTTGCTTAAAATCTGGAAGGACAGTGGTGAACTTATGGCTATGTTTAATCTCAAGAAATCTCAAGCAGCCTTAAGAAATGATTGAAAAAAAAAAGGCTTCAATTTGCTGGAAATCATAAAGAATGGACTGTGTAGCACTGGAAAAAAGGTCATATGTTATGTTGAGTCCAGATTTACCCTGTTCCAGAGTGATGGACACATCAGGGTAAGAAGAGAGGCAGATGAAGAGATGCAGCCATCATGCCTAGTGCCTACCATACAAGCCTTTGGGGGCAGTGTTATGATCTGGGGTTGCTTTTGTTGGTCAGGCCTAGGTACACCAACATTATATGCCCCAAAAAATACAGTCAGCTGCCTACCTGAATGACAAGTTTTTCCATCAATGCATTTTTTTTTCTGATGGCGTAGGTATATTCCAAGATGACAATGCCAGGATTAAATTTACAAAAGAGTGGTTCAGGGAGCATGAGACATCGTTTTCACACATGGATTGGCCACCAGAGTGTCCAGACCTGAACCCCATTGAGAGTCTTTGGAATGTGCTGGAAAAGACTTTATACAGTAGTCCGACTCTCTATTAATCAATACAAGATCTTGGAGAGAAATGAATGTGGAAATAAATGTTGTGACGCATGAGCTTATCTAAATTATTCAACAGCAAAAGGTGGTCCAATTAAATATTGTGAGAGTGTCTGACTTTCTTGTGGCTGGACAGTGGGTGTATTCATGATTATATTTATATAGCATTATTAGAAAACAGCAATAACAAAAATAAATTTCAAAATGTACAGAAAAAAGTAGAGGTAACTATAACTATCAATTTGCCCCTCATAGACAAGGTGAGGGCAATAGTGTAAACACTCTAAGAAATAGAGATAGAGAGAGAGAGAGAGAGAGAGAGAGAGAGAAAGAGAGATACAACATTCTGCAGCCTGTTGCAGTGAAACATTTGTTAATACTTCTTTAAATTAAATCAATTAATTTAATATAAAGAAATGCAAGTAGGTCAAAATTTTTGCAAAGTGTCTAAAGATACAGTTTAAAAATAGGTTGTTTATGTCACAACCTTAGCAGCATCCTTATTTCCCCTCTCATCTGTTCCAACCACTTAATTCAGTATCACCTGATCATCTGTACCTGTTTTTCACCGGTTCATGTCTTATATAATGTGCTCCTTGATTTTTCCACTGTACTCTGCTGTTTTTTTTTTGGTGATCAGCTCAGACTCAGCCTCCATATTATCAATGGCCTCATGAGTTTTCTCGTCTTCCTGCCAAGTGTCCTTCAGGGAGATTAGAAATCGCAAATGCCGCAATTATTTTCCTAAAACAAATCATTGCTCTCAGCCGTGTTTAAAGCGCCACTCTAAAACGTTGTAATGAATCGAGTGTTCAATTCAGCAATAATTTTAGGATAAAACTCTCATATAAAATGCTGACATAGAAAAAGTGTAAATGTGGAAGATTATTTACATCACTCTTATGTTTTTAATTTTATTGGATAATTAAATTGGACAATTTACCAGATATTTACAAGTCACATTACTGTACAATTGTATTGTACATGATATTTCTGAACTGTGATTGCCCATTGTGGAACATACAGTATATAGTGAGAGAGAGGATATATAAACATCTATTCCCTGGGAAATGTCGCCATCTACAGTGAGCCGTGGAAAGATGTTTCAGGTCTGTGAATCAGCAACTACTGTAACGGAGGCAGTGAGTTGGTCATGTGGTGTGGTTGACCCCGTTGCTAGGGGTGACGCAGCAATTCAACTGTGATTGGTTGATAA
>JAOVVB010000030.1:7114565-7134443 GCA_028570985.1 Heterobranchus longifilis
GTGTGTGTGTGTGTGTGTGTGTGTGTGTGTGTGTGTGTGTGTGTGTGTGTGTGTGTGTGTGTGTGTGAGAGTGAGTGAAACACATCTCTCAGTTCTACTGTAAAATCTCTCCTTTTCAGAACACGAGGATCACTTCAACATATCTGATGAGATTCTACACAGGAACGTAATCTAAACTCTAATCTAACACAATATTCCCCACAGCTCATCCATTCAGATTTCACTTTTACACACGTCAGAGGGATGTGTCACATGATGCAAACAATAGATGTCCTGGGTTAGATTAAGGTTAAAGAGTAGCGGATTTGATGCTGTGAACCAACAAACACACAGACTTTATATTTGACAGAAACTTAGCACATTCTGTTTGTGTTTACTGATTCTCCTTCATACCATGTGCTTTACTGATGAGTGAATTTTCAAACCCAAAATATATAACATATACAACATCCAAATATATTCTTTAACCTCACCTGGAGTTTATATATAATAAAAGGTTAAATAAATATCCACGTTACTGTACATTACTACGTGTATAATTAAACCCCCTACATGAGTTAGGAACGACATGTAAATGCTGACTATTAAGTGACAGAGGAACACAGACTATATAACTACAATAACTTTATATAAGAATATAATTCATCAATTACTGCATGGATATAAACATAGACATTTACCCCTGAGTGATGAGAGATTTACAAATCCAGACAATCCAAATCCAATAACCAGTTAAATGTGATAAATGTGATAAATGTAGATAGTCCTGATCTGTAATAGTGACACAGGCGGGTCTTTAAATGGAGCTGAAACTTTCTCCTCCAGATGAAGAGCTGAGAATCCCACAAACACACACTGATAACCTCAGGTCAGGATATAAACTCGTCTCTCTCTCTTTCAGTCCACCTTTTTATCCCCTCCCGGTTAGTGACACGACTCGCTCCTCCTATGAGTACCGTCTGAACATCAGGCTGATCACCAATTATAAGAGGAGTATAAAATTATATATAATTTTATAAGATTATTATTATAATTTTATATAATAATAATAATAATAATACTTATTATTATTATTATTATTATTATTATTATTATTATTATAGTGGTCAGTGCGTATTAGTTTGTTTTACTTAATTTTTAAGGTTTGTTTTACTTTCTGCTTGCCATATTCTCTTTGAGTGACATGGGGTGCCACAGTCTGCCTCCATATGTTTCTATGTTGCATCATTCCAGCAAGTGACTTGCATTGAATGCTTCACCGCAGTAGTTTCAAGACATCTGAGGACTTTGAACTAAGTGATAATTAAATGTGGAACAGACTTTTGTAAAATTGTCCTCAGCAAAACTGGAAAGTGTTTGGGCTCAGTGTAACATCAGCAAAGGTGCACACGTTCCAACATATTGTGTTTGTTAATGGGAGATGTTCTCTTAAAACACTCAGAATGTTTAATGTGCCTAAAATTGGTAATTGATGTGTTTTTTTTATTAATTATTATTTCATTTGTTTACTTTTTGAAACAGGATCAGTGCGAGTGGATGATTGAGTGAATGGGCAATTGATCCTGGCATGTGTCATATATTTTTGTATTAATAAATATTTTGTATTTAGGTTTAATTGGGGTTTGTTGCTATTCCTGTCCTTGGTTAGTGTCCTGTCTGGGAAATTGAAGCCCCTGAGCTCATGACTAGATAGGCAGTGTAAAGGTAGCACTCATACTCGCACATTCACATTCTTAGTGAGCGGGCGTTGCGTGTCTGGGTGAGCATTCCTGACGCGCGCGTGGCCCTGCTTACACTTAGGCCCATGTGATATTTCAGTTTTTCTTTTTTATAAATCTGCAAAAATTTCAACAATTCTGTGTTTTTCTGTCAAGATGGGGTGCTGTGTGTACATTAATGAGGGGGAAAATGAACTTAAATGATTTTAGCAAATGGCTGCAATATAACAAAGGGTGAAAAATTTAAGGGGATCTGAATACTTTCCGTACCCACTGTGTGTGTGTAAACACACACACACACACACACACACACACACACACACACACACACACTAGGGGGCTTTCCTCTTATTAGGCATGTTTGGATAGAAGAAGAGTGAGCCATTTTCACTATAAGATATCACTTCTCTTTAAGTTCTTTTTAAATTGTTACATTTTTACAGCTATCAAAATCTCCTGGCCACAACAGGCTCTGAAAACAACAGGGAAAGAGGGAAAACAACAGCAACAAAAGGTGCTTTTTTTGTCTGATACACACTTTGCCTTAAGGGTTATGACATTATTTTCCAGACTTTGTTTAAACTCAAATGCTGATTAGAGAATACTAATGCAGTCATGTATTTCCCTTATGAGTATGCATAATTGAAATCATAATTCAAGCTCAGCTGCAAAACCTGGATCAGTTTGCATTTTTGTGCATAGCAATGTCATGGCTACGCCTGGCAAAAATTTTAATGCAAATGCAAAGTCCATTTGTCATTTCATTTCAATACCTAAACTGATTCTGCCATACTGACAAAGTAATAGAAACATTTGTGATTGCACTCTCATCCTTAGCCAAAATGGAATGCCAGTTCTGTTTGAATTTACATTTTCACTTTAAATGATAGCATGAGGTAGCCCAATCAAACTTTGCACTGTAGGTGGGAGTTTGAAGAAATATTGCGTGTTTTGGAGGAAGTAACATCTGACCATAGGGTTTACAGAGCTCAAGCTCACAGTTCTGCCTTTTTGTTTCTACAAGGTCTGTGGCTTTCCCTTTAAAAAATAAGCTACATTTGCCAGACTGCAGTGAGTCAATATTTGTGGATTGGAGGTTGGAAGGTTATGTCAATCATTTGCATTTTTTTTTTGTTTTATGAATATAATTAGCACATATTCTATTATGCATGGATATAGGCTGTGGTTAGGACAGAAAATGGGAATGTAGAGAAAGTAAAGTGGTGTGAACAGTAGGGAAATTTAGAGGTATTGTAACTACAGAAAAAGAAACGTATTACACACTGTACTTTGGCAAGTATTAAAATTATTTTATACAGTATTTGATGATATAGATCAGCATCATAAAAATAAAGGACAAATGTCCATCTAACCTGTTAGAAATTCAACCCTTTATTTATGTCAATTATTCCACAATTAAATGGTCTGGGAGTATTGTCAACTTTTTACCTCCCTTGTGCTGCTGCCTTGACTTTTCTTTGGCAAGTTTGACAGTCAGGGATGTTCAATATCATATTTCTGCTCAGTGGGAGTGCTTTGCAAAATATGTGCATATACAGTATCTCATTTTGCAGCCCTACCCTGCTACAGAGATGAAAATACTTCTATTCCAATGACTTCCACTTAATGCCTTCAGGACTTTGTGCTTTCATGTGGTATCAAAAAAGATCTGTTTATTTACCTTTCAAGTAGCAAAATCTAATAAAGACATTACTGAAACTGAGTAAACATTGTAAATCTTTATATATCTTTGATTCTGGCAATTGTTGTGTTCATCTACAAAAACCGAATTACCTTGGAAATATGATATATTGAATAAAATGCTTCTTATACTTCAACTTTATGTGTCATGGTTGGATATTTGGGCAGAATATTGTATGTTAGTATATCAACAGAAACAATCATAAATGGCGCTCGACACACTGATATTAAGTGACCAAGAGTATTTGATATAAGCTTTCAATATATATTAGTAACTAATGTGTTAGATCTGATTATTTTTGTATTTTTGTTTGACCAAGCAAAGTGACACCACCCATGATCATAAGATAAATACACAGAATTGTATGAAGCAAGGTTAAAGCTCATTTCTTTCTACCCAAGGCTGTAGATTTATACAGCCTATACAGCCTCCAGATAATATATCTCAGATGGTTGCAGAGTGAAACATTTCTCAAATGTGATCTCAATTTTGGATGTGAGGTCCATTTTTCATCCTGCTTTGCCTGACACATTGCTGTAAAAGTGCTAGGTATGAGAGTGAGAGGGTAGCAATATTAGTCTTAAAATTTTCTTGATCTATACAAGGCAGGCTTTACAGTAATGGTAATACAGATGTGAAGAAGAAAATAAAAATCTATTCTTTTTAGTTTTTCAATTATTTAAGACAAGCAGCATCAGTTTGGAGACTATGCCCATTACCAAATATACCTCTATTGCACATTCTTCCATGGCTTGATTTTGGGCTTTGTGCATAAATTATTTTCCATGGAAGATCCCTTGTCACCAATAAATCTCAGGGTGGTGAGGTGGTAATTAGGTGGATTTGGTCTTAATAATACATCTGTGAGATTGTGATATGCCCAAGGCAAGTTTGTCTAGAAGTGGATTAATTGCTTTTCACTGCAAGTTGACATTAAAATCTTAGAACAAGAGTATAACTAGCACTGGGTAAGAGTATTTTCCCCCAAAATATAAGGATAGCAATTGGCCGGTAAGTCTTAAAAACACATTGATCAAGCTTGTTTTTCATCAGTGGTGTTATAATAGCATGTTGACATTTAAAGACCAATATCAGAGAGAATAAAGTGGTTTTTAACTTACTAATCTAAGGACATAATTTACAAAACAGCTATAAACATTTTTGAACAAGTTAGCTGACATTGGGTCAAGAGTAAATGTTACAGAACTTAACTGCTGAACTACTTCTTGTAATTTACTATGTCGGATAAGTGCAAAATGGCAGGAAGGAGAAGAACAGTCACATCCACAAAAAAGGAAGCTGCAATATTAGTCCTAATATTGGATATTTAATATTTAAAATATGATGCTCATTATATTTGTTTGAAAAATGGAGCTCAGCAGTATTGGTCCAACTGTATTAATGATTTTATCGATTCTACAAAACAATGAACGATCTACTGAGCAAGGTATTATCAGCCTGCAATTTGGTCTTGTGACACTCATGCTTAAATTAGTGGCAGGTTCTTTGTATTTGGTTTGCAACAATGTTTAGGTAAGTGTATAAGTCACATTTCACACCCGCATAAATCCTTGGACCCTGCAGAACATTATCCAGGGCATCACACAGGCTCCTGGTGCCAGCTCTTTCCCAGGTAATTTATGCACACACAGCTGGCCATTCACATAACCATTAATCATAAAATTCCCCGGTACATTCCCGGCATCTTTCCCTGGTTTTCTTATTGGTGAAATTATTGCCTCCTTCCAGGGTTCTGGTAACCTCCCTTCCTCCCATATTCTATTATTTAACCACAACAGCTTACCCAGACGTTCTTTATTTAGGTGCTTTATCATATAACAGATTTTATCTTTACCAAGGGAAGTTATTTCCTGTATTACTCAGAACCCTACTTAATTATTCCATTGTTAACGGGAAATCTTGCTCACTATCCATGCTTCCCTTTTCACTCAGGGCCATCGCTGATTTTGTTCTACCTCTGCCTTTTTTTTTCTTCTCCTTTTTACTCAGATTACTGGACTATTCAACTTAGCATAGCTTTTGATCAGTATTTGCACCTTATCTGTGATTATTACTGTAATCTTATCCTCATTCACCAGAACGGGGTAGCTACACTCTTCTTTATCGTCCCCATACCTTCTCTACCTGGGTAGAATACCCAATTTTATCACAACACTCCCTCCAATGAGTCCACTTAAGCTGACTTATCATTCATCTAATGTTTGCCTGAGCTTGCTTGTACTTAATTAAATGATAAAAGTTATGAGTTTTTTAAGCAGCCTAAATGCTTTATTTGCTTCTCACGGATTACTTACACTGATAATTCCTCCACGGTACCACTTTCCTCTGGTTGTTGCATTTACTTTGAGGGATGGACTTTAATAATGCCTTTTTTATTACGCTGTCCATTCTTCTATGCTCTTTTCCACTTTGACCTGGCATAACCAGTCACTTTTTTCCCTTCAACCTTCCTCAGTTTGCTTTTTCTAATGCTGTTTGAAGCAGACATTAGATCTTGCACAGACACTTTTCCAGAGTTAACATCTATTCAAGTGCTACTGCCATCTTTTAAACATACTAAGCTTTTATCATCTAACAATTCCCTGACCATTTGCACCTGTTCTTTCAGTACCCAATAATGTGTTTTGCCCAATGAACTCCCCACATCATATCAAATTGCTACTAGTCTGGCCTTCTAATTCAGTCTTTTGCTTGGGTTGTAATAGTTATAAATAAATACAATCACTATTTCTATTTTCCCAGTTCAATCAAATGCATTAGCATATGAATTATCATTAGCCATCAAAACATTCTCCCTAAGCTTAAATTAAGCTCGCTAACTTGTGTGAGGTAATTTAACAAAACAGCAGCCATGCTGCTTTCGTTCCGCCCATATGCCCATTTATGGACTAAGCAGAGGGTTTGGGCGGAGTCAGCTCCTGCCAGGATGGCGACGACCAGAGCTCCCACACTTCAAAGCCGCTGTTGGGAAACAAAAACTATGGGTGACGTCACGGAGGGTTAATCGATTTCTTTTTTCATAAAGTCTAAAAGGCGACAACGTCGCTACATTGTCACAAATGAAATGTCACAATCGTAACGTTTACATTTGTGTTTGTAGGGTACAACACAAGCCGATAACACACACTATTTAGTCTACTAACTAACAGAACGCTGATTGTTTTAGTGGGATTGAAATTATGAGCCTCCGACACGTTATAGAAGGTGAGAGGATTTTACATGTAAATGTAAAGATTGCCCCGCTTACGTTTTAGATAGATAGAGAGATACCGAAAGAAATGCCAATGAGAACAGTAACACAAAGGTGATATTGTAATTGTGATTGCACACTATAAAACATTTAGAACATATAGAACTTGCATATAGTGAGTAGACACAACATAAATGTGAGCTGACCAAATGTACTAGTGCAATGCCAATCTACAAGTATATATAAAAGACAAAGGAAATAAATAAAAATAATAAGTGAAATGCAGTACAACATTTGTAGTGATGACAAAGTGACATCATTGAGCAAAAGAACAGCATGAAAGTGACAAGTGACTGGGTCTGAGTATTGGGATAGCAGGTAACCCTGAGGATAAGTGAGCAGACCTTAAAGCTAAATGAAGCTAAATTAGGATTATTTTTTTATAATTCCCATAGGAATTTTATGTATTTATATATTGTTTTAGTATTAATTTAGTAATAATTCTAGATTATTTTTGTGCTTCATAAAATATGTATTAGTATTATACACAAACATTTATATTAAGCTATATAAGCTATTATTATTATTATTATTATTATTATTATTATTATTATTAATATTATTCATATTATAGGATAGCTTATATTTAACAAAGCATTCTAACAGATTCCATCTCTATATCTCCAGTGCTCCACATTCTCAAACATGAAGGTATCAAACTGAAAATGTGCATGTATCTGATTATGCATCATTAAAGTGTTTCCATTATGTAAGCCTATTTGCAAACATGTTCATATTTATTATCCTTTAGTTTTTGAGCAGTACCAGAAAGAAAGGTTGAGGTTCGTACAAACAGTCGCGGAGCTTGCAACAAGACCTCAGAATATCGAAACGCTTCAAAATGCAGGTAAGTTCTTGATCTTTTGTGTGTTATTGTCAGTTGAATGTTGATAATAATAATAATAATAATAGTGCTTTTCATGCAAAATGCAGACCAAAGTGCTTTACAAAATGATACCATATTATATAAAAGAGTAAAATGGTAAATAAAAAGGAGGATTTAATTAAAATACTAAAGCGTGGTTAAGTGTTACCACTGTAGTCTCGTACCTCCAGCCAAGGTCGAGGGTTTGAATTGTCATGATCTACCCGTGCTTAAAGGGTTTCCTCCCACAGTCCAAATTCCAGTTCAGATTATGCTAATTGGCTTTTTCAAATTACCCAGGGTCTGCGATAGTGTTTGTGCCCTGCGATAGATTGGAACTCTGTCCATGTTGTAACATGCCTTTTGCCTCAACTCCCCTGAGAAAAGTTTCAGGCCTTTCATGACCCTCGACAGGATAAGGATAGAAAGTGAGTGAATGAATTAAATAAGAAAATAATAAGGGGTAGAGGTCAAGCTGATGAAGTGCAGGCTGGAATTTAAAACTGGCTGAAGCTTACAGGAAGGCTATGTATGGTAAGCACTTTTTACCACTAACTACAGGGAGCAGAAAAGCATCTCAGAACCACATAACATCAGACCGTGACAGCGTGCACAGATGCACCAGAACTTGATGTAAACTTTCTGCATGACATTTGTCTTTTTTGCAGACAGTTAACGTATATAGCCTGCTTTTGTTAAAGTCAAACAAGTTTTTTTGTTTTGTATTTTATTTTACATGTTGTCTATGTGAGATAATAGAGGTGTCTTTGATATTCCATTATGATGGTGTTATAAACTGCTATATCTTAATTTACTTTGTAATATGTACTGCTAATTAAAACAGTGAAAGCTAAACATTTAAGTAAAATTCCTTGCATAAGTCCAATTCTGGGTCTGACTCGGATTTTCAGATTTTGCTTTTTAAAAAGTATTAATTACTTGTTAGAACAGTTTACTTCCAACAATTACTTGTTGGAATCACAACATTGTTAGCATTGCTCTCTCGCTCTCTCACTCTCTCTCTCTCGCTCTCCATCTCGTTTTCTCACTCCAGGTGTGATGTCCCTTCTGAGACCTCTCCTCCTGGATGCAGTCCCAACCATTCAGCAGAAGGCCGCTTTGGCTCTCGGAAGACTCGCCAACTACAGCATCGACCTGGCCAGGGCTGTGGTAGAGGGAGACATTCTGCCTCAGCTGGTCTACTCAATGGCCGAGCAGAATGTAAGATATACTAAAAAACAAAAAAACAAAAAAAAAAAACAGCATTATAGCTAATATTTTAAAACTGTTGATTAACTGGTGTTAATATTTTAAAACCGTAAATTTGAATTTCAGAATTGAGAATCTGTGAAATGTGGTTGGGAAAAAAAAATCATGAATAGAGATCAGTTAGATACTGATGGTGAAGTTGCATGGTAATAATCTACAGTAAAAACCATAGCTATATTTAATAGTGAAAGTAAGAGCATTACAATTTGCACACAATGTGATGAGAATTCACAGGATTGGGACTAAACAGCTGTGTCGCCATAAGAAAACCACTTGTTAGTCAGGATAATCAGAAAAAAAGGTTTGTTAGGGAGCATAAAGATTGGACTTTGGAGCAACTGAAAAAGGTGATGTGGTCTGATGAGTTCACACTATTCCAAAGCAATAGGTACGTCTGTTAGAAGGGAAGCACATGAAACGATGCACCCATCATTTATAGTGGCCACTGTTCAAGCCTCTGGAGGCAGTGGTACGATCTGGTGTTGCTTCACTTAGTCAGGTCTAGGCTCAGCAACATTAATTGTAGTAATAAAAAAAATGTTAATAAAAAAGTTAGCAAATTCAGTTCACCTTTAAAGTTGCAGTTTGTAATTACAGTAGGTGTACAGTATGAGTGCTCTTAAATTCCACCTTAAATGTAAATGTGTTCCACAGCGCTTCTATAAGAAGGCAGCAGCATTTGTTCTCCGTGCCGTGTCAAAGCACACACCTGAGCTGGCACAAGCCGTGGTAGACTGCGGTGCCCTCAATGCTCTCGTCAGCTCCATGGAAGAGTTTGATCCTGGAGTGCAGGAGGCTGCTGCATGGGTACTGGGCTACATCGCTTCTCACAATGGCTGTAAGTCTGAAGATTTCAAAGCAACATGTCCTACCACATTGCATAACTAGCTATGAGGACATTGAGGGTTGGAATTCAATAGTGTTGGAGATTTTGGATTTTTTTTTTTTTTAAGCATATATAGACTTGGTGAGAATAGCTGCTGCTTACCCATTTAATTTGATTCCTAGAATAGATTATTGATTTTACACAAGTTTGTTCACCAAAAGCAATCAATTTCTACATTAATGGGCTATATTACAGTTTACGATACTTTGGCCTAAACTCCATTTTGCTCAACATTGTAATCAGCATCTTACTTAAGCAATTAAAGAAAAATAGTTCATGTTTAATCACTACCGCCATAGTAACGCACACTTACTGATGTTTTCTATAATGCAGCATTGGCTCAGGCAGTGGTGGATGCAGGCGCTGTTCCTTTGCTTGTTCTCTGCCTCCAGGAACCTGATATTGCCCTGAAGAGGGTCGGTGCTTCAACACTGAGTGACATCTCTAAACACTCACCAGAGCTTGCACAAAGTGTAGTAGACACTGGAGCCATTGTACACCTGGCGCAGATGACCCTGAACCCAGACACCAAACTGAAGGTTAGTGTGTAATGCTTTGACTAGACTTTCCAACATGGTCGGTTTTGGAGTTTGCAGTTTGGACACACCAAGTTTGGACACACCAGTCAAAGGTTTGGACACAAGGATTTATTTTTCTACATTCTAGAACAATACTGGAGATTTTCAAAACTACATGTATATAATTAGGTAAGTAAGTAACAGAAACACCAACAACAATCAGACCTAATTTAAAGATGTGAAAGTCAGCTGTTCTCTAACAGTTCTTGCAAGAACGGTGCATTTGCAAAAACCTCCAAGCAGCATCCCAGGAAAGCAAGACAAAAACTTCTCTGCTGCAGTGGAGAAGTTCATTTAGCATTACTAGCCTAAAAAATTACCAATTTACTGCACCTCAGATTAGAGCATTTTGAATGAAGGCTTTATGAAGGAAATTGTATGGTAAAATAAATATTTTATAAAGAATTTATTAAAAAATGTGTCGTTGTTTAACGAAATAAATACTTGGTGAAGAACTATTAATATCCCAAAGTTTTATATTCTATATGGTATCCCTTAACATTGTATTGATAGTAAATAGTCCTCCCCCATTTAAAACAATATATTGTATTTCCTCTGTGTAGAGACACGTGTTCTCGGCTCTCTGCCAAATCTCTAAGCACTCTGTGGATCTGGCAGAGATGGTGGTGGAGGCTGAGATCTTTCCTGCTGTACTGGCCTGCTTTAAAGACCCAGATGAGTATGTGAGGAAGAACCTCAGCATGTTGATGCAAGAGATCACAAAACACACCCCTGAGGTATACCTGAAATAGCCACTAAAGCATTTTTAAGTGGAGAACAACGAAAGTGTACAACTTATATTGTTATAATTGTTTTGTCCATTGTATTGTACATTTTTTTCCAGCAGCATTCCCATATTTGTATAGCTCAAATGTGTGTTTGTGCGCTTTTCTCTCCAGTTATCGCAGATGTTCGTGAACTTTGGTGGTGTAGCAGCTGTGATTGATTATTTAGTTCAATCCAGAGGAAATATGCGATTGCCCGGTATCTTGATGCTTGGATATGTGGCTGCACACTCTGAGAACCTTGCTATGGCTGTTATTTTATCTAAGGTCTGCCTCTGTACAGTTCTTATATTGGCATTTCCATAGATTTATTTATTTTTTTTACTGAAAAACTGAAAATTATACCCAAGACTGTTGCGATGATGATTGGAATTCTGCCCCACTGATACATTATAATTCCACACTTACATTATATTTATTTATTTTTCATTTACAAGTAGGCCAGCATCCAATCCAATCACATAATTTAAGGTTTAAAATCGCAGTTATAATAATTTGTCACAAATTAGCATTGTCAGCATTAAAGTTTCTGCTTTTTCCACTGCTCACCTGAACATTCCACCAGGGCGTACCCCAGCTGGCTATCTGTCTGTTGGAGAAGACAGAGGATCAGGTCAAGGCTGCAACAGCCTGGGCACTTGGACAGATCGGCCATTACACCCCTGAGCATGCAAGAGCTGTGGCCATGTCCAATGTTCTCCCCAAACTGTTGAGTCTCTACCTGGACACACAGAGCTCAGTGGACCTGCAAATCAAGGTTTTCACCAACAAAAATCCCATTCAAGGAATGAACATTTTCATACTTGGGTTTTTAGTTCCTAATGAAATATAGTGATTACATAAACTTGTGATTACATACAGCATAACTCCATGTAGCAATAATATTTGAGTCCTATAATTTTAGGAATATTAAACCTTTGGACTTGTATGGGGTTCATGGAATATCTACCCACATGGTTGTTGGGTTCCAGTATCTTCTAAAAAGTGGAGCCCTTGAAATATAGGTGCTGAGAACCATAGGACCCTTGGAACATGGGTCTGTAGAGCCCTGGGGACATATCTGGCAGGGCATTTAGGGTTGTGGGAACAGATAGACATGTAGATCCCTGGGAATGTAGTTCTGAGGAACATAGGGCGCCACGGTCAAATTCCTTTGGAATGTAGGGCCCTGGGTATTGTATCTTTAAGAATATTAGGCCCTTGATGTATATCCTCTTAAAATGTAGATCTCTGGGTACATTATTCCTAGGAATATGATGCCCTAGGATTATATTGTAGGGTTATATTGTATAATATAGGGCTCTAGATATACAGTATTATTCCTGGGAATGTAGGGCTGTATGATCATATTCCCATGGAACTTATTGCCCTGGTTATATTATCCCTATGAATATGGGGTTATATTGCTTTAGAAAATATGGCCCTGCATGTATAGTCCCTGGGAATTTTGAGTCCTTGGTGTATGATCCAAAGGAATGTAAGCAACTTGGCATGCAGTCCCAGGTTATATAGGGGACCAGGGTATATACATTTTTAATTAATACATGACTCTGGACATATAGTCCTCATGAATGTAAGGCCCTGGGAATGTAGTCACTAGAAATATAGGCAACTTAGAATATGTCCCTTAGGAATATTGGACCCAGATCATTACAAAGAAAGGCAGAGAGAAGTTGACTTGGGAGGCAGTAACGTAACTTACTGGATGCCAACTGCCGTAAAACAAAAAACAAGAGAAGAGAGAATATTGGGCTCTGAGTATATTAGTCCGTAAGAATACAGGTCCATGGGTATACTGTCCTTAGGAATAGAGGGAACTTTGTGTGCAGTCCCTAAAAGTATAGGGCCCTAGAAATTTATTTTATAGGAATGATAAGATAAGATTTTGCATAAGTGTTGTCTGTCAAGTCCAGCTTGCTGTTCAGTTGAACACCCAGGTATTTATAAGAGTAGGAAAGTAGGTATATAGTCCTTAGGAATGTAGCGCCTTGGGTATATAGTGACTATTAATACAGGGCCATGGGAATGTAGTTACATGGAATTTAAAACCTTAGGTAATGTATATGTAATATGTAATATGTATAGAAATATAGGTCCATGGGTATAGAGTTCTCTGGAAAATAAACTACTTAGTATGCAGTCCCTAGGAATATACTGTACAGTAGTGTCCTGGGTATATAGGCCCGAGAGCAATTGCACTTTTAAAAACAAAGTTTCTGGTTGTAACACAACAACTAAAAACTCTCTTGATGCAGGCAAAGAAGGCTTTAAAGAGCATCCTTCAGAAGTGCACTTACTTTCCAGCTCTGGAGGCACTCCTCTCTGAAGCTCCCAGCAATATTCTCAAACATGTTATCTGCCAGTTCAGCAAGGTCTATTCCACATTTTGCGCAAAACACATAACATTTGTTAATAATAAGTCTTGCTTTGTGAGGGAATCAGTCCTGTTGGTTTTATGTCCTGCAGATTCTTCCTCATGATAGTAAAGCACGGAGGTTGTTTGTAACTAGTGGAGGACTGAAGAAGGTGCAAAAAATGAAAGCTGAGCACGACTCTGCTCTGCAAGAGTACATCAACACCATTATCAGCTGCTACCCTGAGGAGATAGTCAGGTTTATAATTGTTTTTAATAAACACTTATTTATGGCAAAATGAAACAGTCAACTTCTACTTGTGAGTATTATGATACATGTTTTAATAGTTAAGCTTTTTTAACAGGTACTTCTCACCTGGATATTCAGAAGCACTACTGGAAAGGCTCGACAACTATCACCCTGCTTAGGACAGAAATCTTACCTCCATAAGTTTACCTGCAACTTGACAGGATCAACTGTACATGACAGGATCACGTACAGCGACATCAGACTTCGTACAGCGGCATCAGACTTGGTAGCAGGCCAAAATAAATTATTTGAAATGCGGAGGTAGGTCTTCCTTTAATCATGGTCATGGGCAATATGTAAAACTTGTGTCCTATACGGTTTTGGTCATGCTCAGCGTCAGAGGGTGCCCACTTTTGCATGTACTGAGGTAGCTCTGTTCTATCTACAGCTAGAGACATACAATAGGTGAGTTACTTGTCAAATTTGAGAGCCAGCAAGCTGCTCTCATCCAATGCCCCATTTACCAAAATGCTCTTCCTGTATGGAAATAACCTTAACCACTGACACAGTATGTGGCCTGTAAGGCAAATTCTTGTCTTTAAACTCTGGATCGTCACTGCAGATAAACAAATCATAAAAACTGCTCGCATTTTTCATTTTGCGGGATGCTAAAAGATCACATGACAGTGCGTTGCTCTCATTCATCTCAGAAACCCCAGGTACTACAGGCAAGTAAAAAAAACCTTACCACCACCTAAATCATTACCTGTCGTAACAGCTCTTAGTCTTATCTTAGTTTCCAGTTTCATGGTAGCTGTTGAGCTTTTTACTGGTGTCTACTGTACATACTATGCTTGCAGGAGCTTTGGGCTTGGCTCTGCACTTTGCCGCAGCCAAATCCCCCCAGATCACCCGAGTGCGATGCAGCACCTGTCTTGTGATGCTCAAGAATAATTTGCTGTCCAGCAGCTCAGCATACAGTCTCTTTTTAATATCACACTTACTATTGTTTGAAATCAGCAAGAGGCAGCACTCAAACTGCTCTACAGCAGGGGGAAATTGTAAACTGTTTAAGATTAAATTTACCAGCCATTTCTTGAAAAGAATTTCCCCACAAAGACAAAAAATGCCAGATGAACACCACACACACAAGCACACTTAAGGAATGCACCGGATGAGCCCCTAATTCTGTTTTGACCCAGTTTAGGTTGGGTCACAATAAAAAAAATAATCAAAAAGAGGGATTATTACCCAAATAAAGATTTTTCCTATTGTCATCTCAGGGAGTTTTTCCTTGCCGCCATTGCCCTTGGCTTACTCATCAGGCATACAGTGATCATTATAGTCTATGCTTAAAAAAAGTCCATACATGTTAATTTATTCCCACACATCTTTCATTCTGTAAAGCTGCTTTGCGACAATGACATTGTTATAAGTGCCATAAAAATAAAAAATAAATAGTGTGTTCGCTTGTGGGCATTGGTGGCTCAGTGGTAGGTTTCTCACCTTCCATGTGGAAGGCCTAGTTTCAATTCCCATCCGATACCCAAACCCCAGCCACTGGATGCTGTGCTGGCCACAAGCCACAATAAAATATGAGGGTTGCATCACAACCGGCATCCGGCATAAAACCTGTGCCAAGTTGTGAGCGGATTGGATGGTCCACTGTGGAGTCCCCTCGACGAGAGCAGCCGAGCGACTAATGACAACAACCAATAGTTCGTTTGTTTGGTGTTTATTTACAAAGTGAACTTGCAATTCCCCAAAAGTGACCGTGAGCTTCAGAAGCCAACCCAAAATAATAACCAAAGATTTCCTCTAACCAACCCCAAAGTAAAATATCTAAAACTGCCCAAAAGAAAAGGAACAAAATATTTAACACTCTTCCCTTGCTCCCTAACTAATCAAAACCAAGAGAAATCAAATGGTGCCAGTTTTCTATAAACCACTATTTATGAGCTATTCACAGAAGTTACAGTATGCAAAAATATTCAAACTGCAGCTCTGCAGAACCCTGCATTCAAAACATTGACTCTTTGCATAAACTTAATGTAATTGTCAATGAAAGTCACTTACTGTATGAAATGCTTATAATTATACTTGTACAGTAACCACTTATACAGTAAACCATAGTAACATCCAACAAAAAGATCTAAAAACACTGAAGCAGCAGACTTTGGAAAAACATTATATTTGTGTCATTCACAAAACTTTTGGCCATACTGTATACTGTGTGTGTGTGTGTGTGTGTGTGTGTGTGTGTGATACATCATGAAAAACGCACAGTATTATTACATATTACCATGTTTGCTAATCCATTAATAATAACGCTGCTGCTACTACTACTACTAATCATAATAATAATAATAATAATAATTATTATTATTATTATTATTATTATTATTATTATTATTATTATAGTTCGGATAATATTTATCTACTGGAAATATTATTATTATTATTATTATTATTATTATTATACGTAGTTCAGATCCGAACGCGGAAACCGGTGAAACTACATTTCCCACATTCCTGCTCTTTACGCGATGACGTGTCACTCAGGGACCCGACCGGCTTCCGTAGGCTGTTGTGACGTGTAAACCCGAGCTAACAGTAGTCAAGAGTTCTCAGAGTTAGAGAGGGAGTTAACTTCTGTTCATAATAAACTGTTTAAAAAGCAGCAGAGAGGTAAAGTGATTGTAGAAAAATACCACTGAGGTACAATGCGGCGTGCAGGGTTGGGTAAGTCATCTATGAATAATGCTAGTCATCAAAATAAACATGCTAACAGGACAGCTAACTGATTACGTTTTCGACGTCAGTCATTTCCCGTTTTTCGTGTGTAGATAAGACATGTAGGAGTCACATCCATTTACTTACCGATGTTTAATTTCTGTTTGGTCAGGAAGCTGTACTATATGTATTCTGTGTGTAAGGGGTCTACTTGTGTAACTTGCTAGCACGAATTGATGGAACGTCATACGTGGAACCTTCTTTTTTCAGTGATCTTTGGGGTAAACTCCAGACCAGGGGATTAAACTGACCTTAAAGAACGCCTTAATTTACATTATGACAAAAACAGGAGGAAAGAGGAAAGGGATTAAATTTAAGCAAAAGCATTATTTGACAACCCAAGAGAGATAAATACATTTTGTGGAAATTTAGAACAAATAAAACACAAACACAACATTTCTGACTATTTATTAGGAATAGGAATCACCAGGGATCACCTGATACAATATCACGATACTCAGGTGCCGGTTTAATTTATAATCCATTGAGATTTTATAAATCGCCCGATTCATTATTAATATTTTTTATTTAAATTTTGTTACAATTCTAAACAAAGTAAGCAAATAATTAGCTAGTACTACACAATATGCTGTGCTCCCCCCCCTTGCAAAAATTTCCTTTCGGAGGGCGATCTCCACACTTTTTGCTTTGAGTGTTTGGGCGAAAAGCACGCTCTCCTTGGGCTTCAAGGAGACTGTGAACACTGTGATCTTCTCCCCATGAAAGTGCTTCGCGCGCGCCTCGCTTTCTTTAGAGAGCCACGAGCTGCGCTGCATTCCTGGGGTTCACAAGCCGATCTGGAAGAGGTGCGCGAGATGGATTCCCCCCTCCTTTCTCTCTCCCTCTCATCTGATCGGGAAGTCTCCCCTTCCACTTCACAAGCGCGCCCCGGTGCTTCTTGTGAGTGTGTAGAAGAGACTCGTTCTCTTGCTTCTGTGGAAATGGAAGTAGCTACCTCAGAACGCTCCTCTAAGGAGGATAGAGAGTATGAGGAGCTGCTTGAAGTGATAACGCGTGCAGTCGAGCGGCTGCACATTGATTGGCCGCAGGAGCAAGCCTTCCCCAAACATTCTAAATTAGACGACAGATTCCTGTCGGGTGGCCAGGAGATGGAGCCACAACGCCGCTCTCTCCCCTTTTTTGACGACCTCCACAACGAATTAACTCGTTCTTGGAGCAAGCCTTACTCATCCCGTATTTTTTCTACCATCGACTTCGTTTTATGCGAATATCGTTGATGCGAAAGCACGAGGTTATATGATGATGCCCCAGATAGAAGAGACGCTCGCGGGCTATCTCTCTCCTGGGACATCATCCTCACTAAGGAAGCCAACACTACCCTCCAAGCCTTTGGGAAGCCTTTGGGACTTTCTTCTACCCTGGTAGGAAAGGCTTTTCAAGCAGCAGGTCAGGCTGGCGCTTCATTGCACACCATGGCGGTCTTGCAGGCGTACCAGGCTGATCTGCTAAAAGATTTGAGCATGAGCGGCACCGTGAATGATAGAGCATTCACAGAATTACGCCGGGCTACTGCCTTGTCCCTATGCGCGACTAAGCAGACGGCCCGTGCTATCGGCCGTTCTATGGCTTCCCTGGTGTCCGCAGAAAGGCACCTGTGGTTAAACTTGACAGGCATAAGGATCGAACATTCCTCCTTAATGCCCCTGTCTCACCTTCCGGCCTGTTCGGCGACACTGTTAATTCCATCGCCACTAGGTTTCGGGAAGCCAGGCTATATGAACAGGCCTTCAGGAAATTTCTCCCACGCCGTGCTCAAGAGTTGGGACTGTCGGCCACTCCGTCTCGACCAGATCTGATTCTCGCCAGGCGAGGGGCACAGAAGGAAAGCGTCAGCAGCCGGGCACCCCCTCGTAAGGACTGGGGTACGGCTTGCCGCCCTTCACAAGCCGCCTCAAACAGATCGGATTGCCGCACTGTCTTCTTCTTGAAGAAGTCGTCCTGAAGCTTATGTGCCCAGGACCGTGGGCTGTAGAAAAAGGCTTACAGGATTCAGTTTGCAAATCCCCCTTCGCGTTTCAACGGCATGGTCTCCACTTCCGTGATACCGGAAAGGGCGCATCTGCTGACTCTCGAACTGCAGGTGTTGCTGGAAAACAGGTGGCAGGTGTTGCCATAGAACATGTTCCCCTTCCAGACATAGAGTCAGGCTACTACAGGCTGCGTTCAATCCTAGACCTTCGCGGGTTGAACCGCTATCTCAAGAAGTACAGATTCAAAATGTTGACTGTCAAAATCATTGTCTCACAAATCTAACCAGGGGATTGGTTTGTGACAATAGATCTGAAGGACGCATATTTTCACCTAGAAATTTTGCCACAACACAGGAAGTTCCTGAGGTTCGCTTTCGGGGGCAAAGCTTACCAGTATCGGGTCCTTCCATTTGGTCTAGCTCTATCACCCCGCACATATACAAAGTGTATGGATGCAGTCCTGGCTCCCTTGCGACTCCAGGGCATCCGTATTTTAAATTACATAGACGACTGGCTGATTCTGGCCCAGTCTCAGGAGCTAGCGCTTCGACATCGGGATGTCGTCCTAGCTCATCTCCATTCTTTAGGATTGAGACTCAACGCTACGAAAAGCATTCTCTTTCCGGTTCAGAGGACAACATACTTGGGTGTCACATGGGATTCGATCGTCATGCGGGCACAGCTGTCTCACGCTTGTATCGAATCCATTCTCAACACCCCGAAGGACATCAAGCTAGACCAGAGAGTGACTGTCCATCATTTTCAAAATCTGCAGGCCTCATGGCAGCTGCATCCACGGTGATACCTTTGGGCCTCCTGGACGAAAGCGTTTCAGTTGTGGCTAAGAGCCAGGGGATTTCACTCAAGGGCCAATCCCCAAAGGCATATAAGGGTTACGCGCAAGGACTTCGTACCCTTTTTATGTGGTTCAGACCCCGGTTTCTGACTTTGGGTCCCACTCTAGGTCCGTCTTGTCGTCGTAAATGCCCAAGGAAGCTGGAGAGGCCATCTTCTCGCATCGCACATCATTGCCTCGAAATGATGGCTCTATTTTTGGCCCTAAAGCACTTCCTCCAGCAGTTGAGAGGCTACCATGTTCTTTTGCGGGTGGACAACACATCAGTAGTCTCGTACATAAATCGCCAGGACGGACTGCGCTCGCGCCGCTTAAACAAGCTAACACACCAGGTTCTGCTTTGGGCACAGGACAAATTCCTGTCCCTCAGGGCGATTTACATTCCAGGGCACATGAATGTGGGAGCAGACTTATTGTCAAGACAAGCTGTGACACACGGGGAATGGAAGCTCCATTCCGAAGTAGTCAGTCAGATCTGGGAAAAATTCTTTACAGCAGAGGTGGACCTCTTTGCCTCCCAAGAGACAGCACAATGTCCCCTCTACTACTCTCTGACTCATC
>JAOVVB010000030.1:7134543-7144599 GCA_028570985.1 Heterobranchus longifilis
CCCAACCACATTTCTTGCATAACGTTGACGGTCCAGAACTATCCTTACATAATAAGATTTTTCATAATGTGTTGGACAGTTCAGAACCCAATTCCAAGAATTGCTGCCCTATCTGAAATTTAAAGGTAGTAGTCATGTCTTCTAAATGATCAGTCTCATTATGCCTAACGCATTTGTGCTAAAAATATGTTCATTTTTTATTCAGTTGAGTGCCATTGTGAGATATACCAGGTTTCTCAAAAGTTTATTTATTTGTAAACACAGAGGAGGGAGTCATCCTTCTCACTTATGATGAAATTGAATGTCATAGTGTTACACATGAAATTCCTTTATTATGTTAGTTTTCCCTATGTCTGGAGACTTTTTGGACTCCATGTAGAATAAAAGCATTTATGCTCACACTTATGTTTAAATGCATGATCTCAATATCAGAAAGGTTTGTTTATCTCAGTGGTGACAAGCATTATCAGTTTTGCCACATGGTACAGTTTTGCAATGCAGATTATACTGCATTCTACATTTTTAAACTAAATGCTTTATTTCTTAGTGAGTGAACATTCAGGAGTCTGTTCAAGTCAGTGTGTCTATATTATAATGTAGTGTGAGTACTGTATAGTTTGGGGCCACCCTGCATTTCTTCTTATTAAATTAGATTAAAGAAATTAAATATTTTAATGCTACAGGCTGTAAAGCACCTAAAGATAGAATTTAGAAATCTGTTTATGTAACATCCTCAGCAGCAGTCTAATTTCCCCTCTCATCTGTTCAAACAACTCAGTATTCGGCATTAGCAGTACACTCATCTGCACCTATTTCTCATTGGTTTATGCCTTAAAGATAGTTTATATGCTTGAATGATTCCTGGATCACTGTGGATCCAGGATGCCAGGAAAGGAATACTTCTCCACGACGAGATTCCAGACGAAAGGAAAAAAATACAAGAAAATCTGGCTCTTTGGAAGAACAATATGAAGAAATGAAGGGTGGTTTACAACAGTACTGTATATATGCATATGAAAATTTCCTATAGACAATTGAATTTGCATATCTGAGAGGCAAAATCTGAATAATCTGTTATCTAAGTAGGATAAAATAATTTAAGGAATTTGTTTACATTTAAAAAATGTGCATTTTAATTATGATATATAGGCATTGGTCTAAGCCCATAACAAGCCCTACATAACATTTTTAATTTGCCGTAGGACTCGGATTTTGACTCAACTGGTGGTTTGCTGGGAGCCACCATGGGCAGACTGAAGCTGTTGTCCAGAGGAAGCCAGACCAAAATCTACTGCTACATGCTGCTCTTCGCTCTCTTTGTATTCACTGTTCTTTACTGGGTGATCAAACTGAGGTGATGGAAGGACTGGAATGAATTTGACTGCTTCCTCGATGTTCACTACCCTGTGTGCCATGCTCCACTGCTTCAGACAAACTGATTCAGGACTGCAATGCTTTTGAGATGATTAATGTAAAAAGTATCTTGTGTGTTCCATACTTCATCACTTAACAGTTTTGAAAAAGTTAAGAGAGTTTGTCCCTGCTACAGGTTCATGATTTTAGGATGTAAACATTTGTATTAAGTATTCCTAGTGAGATGCAAAGTCTTTAATGCAATGCCAATATGTCATTCTAGATATGCAGCGGTTTCCTAGGATTGTTCATCCCGAAATAGTGTTTTTTTCACAGTTTAATGCATGCATCATATTTTAATGGTTTTGTTTTATATATATGAACTGGCCCACAGAGAGTTAGTTTCATATAAATATGCAGATCCAAGCTGTGCTGCAGGTCAGAGTACAGAAAAGCAGTGAGACAAACATTCTGTTTTGCCAAGCTAATTGTTCAGCAAGTTTGTTGGCTATGCTTGGCGTAAACAACTTATTGAGCTGGCCTTCCGGTCAGCCTGTTCTTTCAAAATAATTGTGACAAGACTGTAGTGTAGTGAGCACAAAAGCTCTTAATTATAGGGAGGACAGGACATTTTTACTGTTCATGGAATGTTTTCAGAGGAGGAAAACAGTAAGTGATATTAATTATGAGAAAATGTTCATCTTTTTCTAAGCTTTTAATCATTTCATAGTCAAGTCATATGATTTAAGAATATAAGTTCTGAATATCCAGACAACATCCTAAGCTAACAGCTCTGTATAAAAAATGTATTTCCAAAAAATGTGATTTGTATGTAAGAAAATATTAGGCAATAAATGTTGGAGGTAATTTAATGGTTTATATACACATTTAACAGACACACAAGTGAATGATATTTATTCAGCAATATCAGTTACCTATTCACTTCAATTCAATTCTGTCAAATCCTAAAACAATTAAGTGTATTAATTGTTTAAAAAAACTGTAAAATATACATGAGTAGGACTATACTTTAGGCTGAAAAAGCTGTCACTCAGTCTCTCAAGGGTTATATCATGCCTACATATTCTGTGTGATGACTTCAATATACAATATTCACAATTCAGATAAGTACTCATATAGATGAGTTTTCCATGAACTGTTAAGGCAGGAAGTGACTAATAATCCTAAAAAAGTCTTTTATTAAAAATAGAAATCATCAATAATCAGGTCTTGAAAAACCTACTTTATCAAAATGAGTTCTGCTTTAGTTCAAACTAATTTAAAAACTTTTTTTTTTAACACTGATAGGACACAGTGGTGTTATTTCCTGGGAAGGGTGTCCATGTACTTGCAGATGATTGAGAGCATGACTTCATCTGCTCCTGCACCTATTGACATCAGTCTGGAGTCCCTGGTGACAACATACAAAATACAGTCACAAATACATAATTACGTGGAGTACATTTAAGAGCCATTATTGTGAGGCATTAATTATTTCTTTATCTCGGCCATGAAAGTTTAGAAACCACAATCTTTTAACCTTCATCAGCCACATCACTAGGTGTCACTCTAGCTTAATATTTATTAATAACAGACTTAAGAACAAATACTGAGGGAGGTGGATCCAAAGAAACTGCAGGGGTTCTCACCTATAGAACCTGCTCACAAGCACATCGCTGGTGAATCCCATCCCGCCCCAGTACTGCAGACAGCTGTCTCCTAGCTCGCGTGCCAGACGACCTGCCTTTAGCTTTGCCATGCTTGCCAACTTTGTCACATCGTTGCCCTTAATGTACATCGCTAATGACGAAGGAGAAAAACAGACATCATCCAAACATTTACTGAGTTATATCTAAACTCCTGACTGTAAATTAATGGCAGTAATTGCTAACGCTGGTTTTCTTTTAAAATTACATGGGCAGCCAGTGAAACATACATGTCGGAATTTGAACTTTACTAGATATATTTACTTTAATCCTGATTTTGCCCATTACATTTTAAGAAAAGAGCAAATTCACAGTACAACTGCAAAAGAAAGAAATGGCTTAATGGGCAGCTCCAGCAAGTTGTATTATATATAAATATATAACAAAATATTATATATATTTTATTATTTCTGACCTTAAGTGAGTAAGTGAGCGGTTAAAAATACAGTATAGTTTTAAGTCAGAAACTAGTAAGAAGTTTTCTGAGGCTATAAATAAAAGAAAGAAAGGTCTGATTTTGTAAAATCCTGTTTCTACTGCAGTAGTGAAAAGCTACAAGTGAAGTTCATCTTCGTTCAAAGACCAGTGATTTCTGATTTAAGACTGTTTTATCTTCTTTTTTTTGTCTCACTTCATAATTTATTCTGAATTCAATACCTTCAGACACATTATCTGAAGTTCAGTGCCGTTAAGGATGATTTAAAACAAAACTGTTTTAATTAATGTGCAAGTCATGCTTTTTAATTTAGATTGATAGGAACATTGTTCATTCATTGGAGAGCGGAGCTTTATTTACCTGCTCTTTCCTGAAGAGTAGGTAAACGTACTATGTAAATTGTCTTTATGAATTGGCTGATTATTGTAAACATGCATTACCACTGTATTAAATTAAGTTTATCAGCCTTACAAAATAATGCCGGTGAGACTCCTTCCCATGTGTCTGGTGTCTAATGAAAATTCTCTCAACGTAGCATATATTTAATTAAAATATATTATAGTTATTTTCAGCACTTCAGTTACTTGAATTGCTTAGGTCAGTGAGTTGGCCCACCTGTGCAACAGTACAGCAGAGAGCGCAGGAGCTCGATCTCAGTCTGCAGCTCTGCTAACCTGAAATGCACTACCTGGTGGTACAGCACCGGCTGCTGGAAGATCTTCCTCTGCCGAGTGTAGTTGATCGTTTCTTGCAGCACTTTTTCCATCATCGTTAGAACTTTATATTACAAACAGAAAAAAAGTGTCAGTAGAAAATTGTGAAAAATAATGAGCTTGAAATAATTTGGATCCCAGATAGCCAGGGGTACATGTCCTTGTTGCTGACCTCGACGGAGGCTCAACTATTAAAATAAAACTAAATTCCAGCTCAACTTCATTCCCACATGCGTTGGTAATCAGTCATTCTGGAAACTGTCCATCAGGGAGGAAGTCGTGTTCAAATTACAGTACAACACATTTTCAAATTTTTGAGGTCACTTTACAAAGTAGATGTTGTACGTTATGTTACGTTTTATAAACAGCATCACCGTAATTCGTGTGATGTCAAGATGACACAGCCAGTGAGTCACACTCAAAATACTCTCTCAACACTAGGGAGTGAACATTTCTCCGTACAGGATACAAGGGAAATACCCCCCCTCGCACTTACTATTGGCCACTCCCCAAAGGCGTTCTTCCTGGAATTGCAGCATCTGGTATGTGAAGCCCATTCCCTCTTGACCAATAACGTTTTTACATGGCACCCGAACATCTTCAAAGAACACCTCTGCCGTGTCTGAGGACCTCATGCCCAGCTTATCAATTTTACGTGCAATATGAATACCTGTAACAGATCAGCCCCAGAGTAAAGACAACAATAAACCAAGGCACCGTCAAAAAAAGGAGATACTGGTCATGGGAAAAACAAGTATTCCTCCCTATTGACTGAAAAGCCTGTGTTTTCACAACCAGGTCTGGTTTTGCATATACACCTACCAGGCAAATTCATTGGGAGGCAGATGAGGGACTTGTTCTTGTGTGGTGGTTCATCACTTGTATTGGCCAACAGGCACATCCAGTCTGCTTGTGTTCCAGAAGTGGTCCACATTTTTCCTCCATTAATGACGAACTCGTCTCCTTTACGCACAGCCTTTGTCTTAATGCCTGGAACACAACAGCATTTCGCTTTCAGTCCAAAACAGCTTAGAGTAAAATGTTTCCAGTTTGCAAAAGTTATTGGAAAAACAAGCAACTGTCAATTCTGATTTTAAGGATGCACAGATACAACATGGTGTTTACGAAAAAAAAAAAGTTTCCTTACAGTCGCTTCTTTAGATGGCTAACCTGACTTGCGATCTAAAAAATTCTCTTAACTGAAAGCAAACACTCTTGAGCATTTAATTGTTCCTCCATAAAAATATCTTTCATGATGTTACCTGTTTTCCTAGAAACAAAAAAAT
This sequence comes from Heterobranchus longifilis, assembly GCA_028570985.1. Classification (NCBI taxonomy): domain Eukaryota; kingdom Metazoa; phylum Chordata; class Actinopteri; order Siluriformes; family Clariidae; genus Heterobranchus; species Heterobranchus longifilis. The sequence goes on from JAOVVB010000030.1 coordinate 7,140,038, forward strand.
AACACAACAGATGAACAAAACACTGTGTAGCTATCTGTAAGTTCTGCTGAACATCTCTTCTTGCCTAAAATGGTTTTCTTCACTTTAATCACGTTTTATGTCCCATGTAAGTCCGCTGTTAATCCCTTGTTGTATTTTTTCCTTTGGGGTAAAAATCTACTTACTCGCAACATCAGAGCCGGCACCGACTTCGCTCACTCCCAGGCACGCCACTTTGTCTCCCATTATAGACGGAAGCAAGAACTCCTTTTTCAGCTCTTCGGATCCAAATCTACAGTGGCACTGAGTTTAGTTACATAGCGCACAGCAATAGTTGAACATTATTCATTATTCAGCCTGGTTTGCAAAACCTCATGAGATTGTAATGGAAAAAAAAAATTGCATACAAAAAATTTATATTTTAATAAATGAAAAGTAATTTACAAAGATATTGCTTCAATAATGTGCACCAAGGTGACACAGAAGAGTGCAGAAAAATTTGAAATTTAAATCAATCTAAGATGTGTAGTTGTAACTTTTAATTTCTCTGTGGAACCAAGTAATTTACCTGGCCAGCGCAGGAGTAGCCATATCACTCTGAACCCCGATGGCCATGGGAATGCCACCGCAGTTGATGTTGCCCAGTTCCTCTGCCACAGCCACACTGTAGCTGAAGTCCAATCCCAGACCTCCATATTCTTTCAGCATCAAAAGACACCAAATGATTTTGTTTCAATTGCATTTCCTTATATTTCTGATTATCTACAAGATACTCTTAATAATATTACAATCCACTACTTTTTACTTATTTTATCTTATTACTTCTTATCCTTCGTTTAGACAAGTATGACACGAGTAGCAGCCTCCAAGAAGCTAAATATTTAGATTACTTCGATACAGGAAGAGATCAAGGCTATGTTAAAAATGTACGTTGCAGTTTGTCATCAATAAGAAGTACTTGAACAGGCCACCCACCTTCAAAGCAACTGGCCAGCGGAAAAGTGAATAAACTGTTATACTAGCCGGATACTGGCGACTATTGTATAATGATTTCTTAAATGTGTTTATTATACAGAGTTGCCATTTCCTACAGCAAAGCCTGATTTATTTTATTTTTTTTTACATTTTATCAAGCTGAAGTGATAAAGGCTTGATAGTTTAGAATTTTTTAAAAACATATTCCAAAAAGTGATTGATTAAGACTATCTAATCATTTTGATTCATACACATTTCATACAAACTTTCATAATTTCTTAAGCTGCTTTGCGACAATGACAATTTGCAATATGTTAAACGTGCTATGCAAATAAAATTAAATTGAATTAATACCTCTACAGAATAAATAAATAAATAAATAAATAAATAATTTAATATGTCACAGTAAAATGATTTTTTTCGCATATCCCAGTTAGGAGGATACAGCGCCCCCTGGAGCAGACAGGGTTAGGACCCTTGCTCAAGGGCTCATCAGCGGAAGCCTGGTGGTACTGAGGTTTAAACCCCTGACCTTCCGATCAGCAATCCAGTAACCCACTACCACTACTGCCCTTTTGTTCAGGGTAGGTGAAGAAAATAGAATTGTGGTGTTTTATTAACACTTGGTCAATATATATTGTATCCACCATAGTGTTGTATTTTCTAACCTGCTAACACTTCTATAGTAAAAGTTAATCTAGAGGGACTTAAAGCAGAAATGAATAAATGACGCAGTCTTGAGTGTTATTTAAGGGTGTGTGTAACAGTGTTCCTTGGTAACACTAATGGCTGCATTTTTGCCCTGCATGGGCTGGTAGGGTTTGGCTGTCTAGAACTGTTATGATTTATGGCCCACTTTCCTCCTAGTGTTCAAAACACATAAATGCTTTGAACTTTAGGACAGTCCTAGAATCACTTCAGAGATAAACTAGGCTTCAGGTTAAATTCCCTTCTCAGTTCTGTCTTAAATGTGCGGAGGACTGGGAAAAAAAGTTAACATGGTGAAATGTTCTACTTTAAAAAAAAAAATAAAGTTTCTCAATTGCACGTACCTTAATCACAAATAAAGTTCAGATATTTTAACATCTGTTTTCCCCCAAAAAGGTGAAAGTGGAGAAATTTACATTTAACGATTTGTGTCAGACTTCAGTGAGTCACACAAATGCATTTATTATCTATTGAGATCATTTGCATTTAACATATACAGTACTAAATAAAATGTAAAAGTAATAAGTACAATAATGAACAATAGATACACATCAGCCATAACATTACAAGGCAAAACATTATGAGCGATATTGTGTAGGTTCTCCTTGTGCCACCTGGGCAGCTCCGCAAGACCACTGGGGGTGTGCTGTTCTGCTTGGCCCCAGGACGTTGGCAACGGATCCTATAGGTGCTGTGGGTTGCACAGTGGGCCCTCTGTGGATCAGAATTGTTTGTCCGCATCCCACGTGTGCTCGATTCGATCGATCGGGAGTTTGGATGCTGGGTCGCCATCCTTGGGCTGTTTGTCTGCTAGGCCCTGTGTGTGGCAGGCTCTGGTGCACTGGGTGTTCTGGTGCCTTTTCATCAGAGCCCACATTACCTTTTAAATCAGTGAGTTCTGCTGCATTGACTTTTTTGTGGGATCAGAACGGACAGACTAGCCTTTGCTCTCCACAGGCATAACTGTTTTTCATTTAAGGTTATCGACCACTCTAGTTGAATCCACTTTGAACAATTGTTGTGTAACTTGCTAAGCTGTCAAACTCTAGAATTAAAAGGTGATTCCAGAGTTGTTTGAAGCAGAAGTTGATGTGCAGATTCCCAGATAACTCGACAGGCAGATTTAAAAACTTGGTCACCCCTGTAAAAACTGTCGTCAAACCCTGATCCCACATTTGCCAGGAATCCACAGAGTCAGATGAGATGGGTTTTTCCAGACCACCACATAATGAAACTGTACTTAAAAAATGACAAGTACTTACAGTATATAACATATTGAGTAAAACAATTAGTTACAAAACTTTACAAAGTGAAAAGCTGTGATACTGTATGTTAGACCATGTGTTCACAAATACCCCACAAGCTACAAACTTTAAACTTTACCTTAAAACTACCTTATTTAGGAGCAATTGTCCATTACACTGGCTCAGGAATGTGTTACAGTATATGAGCACATTATACCTTTACAATATTTCCTTTAGCACTACAAGCATTTTCTCCTGATGTGTTCAGGAGACGAGTCTCTGGATCCGGCAGAAAAAAAGCGAAAGCAGAGGAAACAGATACAGCTGTAGGTGATAAGGCTAGTGCAGTGATAATAGGAAGAAGAATATTGACTTTGGCGAAGCATCCAAACAGATAACATTCAGTTTCCTGATGAGACAAACAGCCACTGCGTGCAAAATCTCATGGGGTTGACTATGAAGAAAATATGATACAGTTCAGCCAGAGTTAATTGTCAGGTTTTTATTGTGTGCTTCATGATCATGCCTCTAATTATGATTGATCTCAAGCTATTTTACATCTACACCCGGGAGAGTATGATTACTGTAACTACATTAAAGTGTACAAATAAAAAGCAGTCTTAACTAATCCCCAGTTTTTCTAAAAGGGACTGCAGTGTAAATGCATAACAAAGACGAGTTTGAAAGAGGTTGCAAAAGAACTCCCTTGACCATTATGATTAATGCAGCGAACAAAAACAAGGCCCAGAAAATTTTACTACAAAAACTAAAAGTGCATTCTCTGTAAATTAATTTAAGCAACCAGTTTAAACACATACACACACCACTGAACCCAATAAAGGACAGAAATTCTTCTGCCAAGTTAAGCAACCATCAAATATTTCACGAGTTAAAATCACAGCAGGGAGGGGAGGTCAGTGATGTGCTGCTCGACCTTGTCAGAGGTGCAGCTCACACACTTTCCTTTTTCTGAGTGGTTGTAGCACTGGGGTTATTATTCTTTAGTGGAAAAAGATTCTTCTATCACCACCAATCAGGATATAAATTCATTTCAACAAACTCTGAACAGGAAGACCGGAATGTATCATGCATCACTGTATCCTCAGATTTACTACAATCTTGGTACTTTTAAAATGTTATAGTAATAATAATTTTCATGCTGTAAGACAAATACATGAATCAATTTCAGGATGACGTATTTTGTGATCCTGAGCCAAAAAAGTTTTTATAAGGTCAAAATGGAAATCACTTGGATGAAGTGGATAAAGGTTAAGGGTTTGGGTTCAAAACTAAATATCAGGAGGGGAGGAATGTGATCTCAGAAACTTTGACTGTGGCATGTGTGTTGGTGCCAGATGGGTTGGTACTCACAGAAGCCACTCATTATGCAGCAATTCGGTGGATGAAATCTCCTTGCTGATATGAAAGATCAGAAAAGCATAGCTACACTGGCTTGAGCTTACATGATTGTTACAGTAAAATAAAGCATTCTATACAACTGTAGTCAGCAAACAGCAAATATTTCAGAATTCACAACTCGTTAAACGCAATCTTTTTTTTTGCTCTTTTTGTGGATTTCCCCCGATTTTTCTCCCTAATTTAGTAGTGTCCAATTCCTCCCAGTCACTAGGGGGCTCCCACATTAAGCTTCTACCA
>JAOVVB010000030.1:7150529-7167477 GCA_028570985.1 Heterobranchus longifilis
TATATATAATATCCACATGCATCCATTTAGTATCCTCTGTAGTAGGAACCTCCCTAATTGGACTGTAGAGGCCAATGGTAATCATCATTGTATGTACTCCTATTTCTGCCATGGATTGGCACCCTGTCCAGGGTGTATCCTGCCTCGTTCCCTAAGCCTCCTGGGATAGGCTCCAGGTCCACGCAACCCTGAATACAGGATAAAGCGGTATAGAAGAGGAGTGAGTGAGTGCGTGCTCCCATTATCTGGCTGTAGAAGGACATCCAGTCATCGCAAAACTACCCTTATGTGTATGTCTCTAGACGGCGGGAGGAGACCCCGACCCTGGAAACAGTGCTGACCACTATGTCACCGTATATATATTTTTAAAAATAGAAATTGGCATAAAGGTGTAATATGAATATCTGAGTACCTATATATCCTAGGCAAACAAAATTAAATGGACTTCATTTTGAAAAATACAAGATTTATTTATCAAAATTCCAACAACATATTCAAACAGATATAGATTTTATAACAGATTTCATGAAGCTTCACAAAATGTTCAGTATGCACACCGCCTGTGACACAACACACGTCAAGTATACACACTTCAGAAAAACAAAAATAGTATGACGTATATTATATTAATATAATAATGATATTACCATACTATTATCATGATGTTTTCTCTCGCTCATTTTCTATACCGCTTATCCTGTTGAGGGTTGTGGGAATCGTGGAGCCTATGACAGGGGGCTCGGATTGGCACTAGGCAGGGCACGCCCTGAACATGGTGCCAATCCGTCGCAGGGCACACAAGTCAGCCACACCCTACAGGCAACTTGGAAATACCAGTTAATACACTGAGGATAACCAACAAGCACAGGCAAACCCCACACAAACAGACCCTCGCCCCTGGAGGTTCGAGGCCACAGTGCCAAACCCTACACCATCTGCCACCCACAAATAGAGTGAATTAATTAATGACCAGTGTTCCTGGCTGTTATAATATTGGTATATTACAAAGATTACTTCTAATCAAAAAAATAATAATTTCATCATGGCAGGATATAGTTTCACTTCTTTGGTATTGCAAATACAAAGAGACTAATATTGTTGTTTTTTTTTCAATTATTATTATTACTATGCGCTAATACCGAAAATTGGCAGCTGTATGTATTAACATGCTACGTGTCTGTGAAGGCGCACACTTCTGCGTCATTTCGACGCCGCCACTCAGTTCATGATATACGCTGTAATGTTGAGTCACGTGACAGCGCGGATTTCCTCTAGAGACAAGAGAATCCGTCTAGTCGCTGTTACAATGTGAATAGTGTTTTCTTAGCAACCAGGGAAGATAATTTAAACACAAACCTTCCTGGATTTATTTTAAAAAAAACATGTACTTTCCCAGCATTATATTTTAACATTTAATAAAAACCCGTGGCTTGATTTATAGGCATCAGCTGTGGCGCTAAGTTAGCTTGTTAGCTTTAGCGGTAAATAACCGTAGTGACCTCTTGCCTACATTGGAACTGTAGTAATGACGTTTCAGGTTTATAACTAATAAAGCAAACACTTCGGTCTATATACTTTTTTAGAGGAGGGGGATACATAAATATTAAAAGTATTACGTACGTTAGAGTTAATAAAAGTGAAGAACAATGTTTCATACACTGCGATTTGCAGCTCCATTTACCTTTCTTAAAGAGTCCTTCAGTGCAAAGTGCTCCTGTGTGTAGAGAACATGATCAGCCGACTTGGCGCTTGCCTTAGGCTTAGAGGAAACAATTTCAGATGAGTGTCTTTTGTGATGAACTGCAGTTGTTTTAAGAAAGTGGCGATTTGCACAGAAGTGCATTCGCAGTGCTCTAATGTATAGTGCCATTTTCAGTACAGTCTGAAAGGGCGCATGCGCACTGGCGTTGTGTTATTGACAGAACTCAGCCATTGCTCACACAGGGCTCAAAGTTACACTAAGCTTACTCTTAAATCGTCTGACTCAAGGAAGACTTTGATCTTGCTTTTTAAAAAAAATCTTTTTATCATGTTAAGTAAACGAATTACAGTTCCTAAGTGTCTCTAAAACTGCCCCTGGTTCTCTTGTGGGTCTAAAGAATTCTCTTCACTCCCCGTACATTATTTAATAAATATCCTCAAACACACAGTAGAATTATCAGTTTACCTCAATTTTATATTAATTCAATATATTCCATTTTCTTTACTGACTATTCGGTGTGGCAGACTGTATTTAAATAAGAAATAGCATATTTAATGTCTGCTCACTCACTCACAGTCTATACTGCTTTATCCTGTATACAGGGTTGCAGGGGGCCCTAGAGCCTCTCCCTGGACAGGATCAATCCAGGGCTCATACGTACACACACACACACTCACATGCTCATTCACACACTACAGGCAATTTGAAAATGGCAATTAACCTAATCCGCATGTCTTTGGACTGTGGGAGAAAACCAGAGTACCCAGATGAAACCCACCAAGCACAGGAAGAACATGCAAACTCCCTGCACACTGACCCGAGGCAGCAATCGAACCCGGACACTGTAGGTGCAAGGCGACAGTCCTAACCACTAAGCCACTGTGTTGCCTTATAACATGTACTGTAACAGGAAAATTATTAGTATGGGATAGTATGGGTAACAGGATATGTGCAAAAAATATAATTATATAAAATGTAATCCTATAATTATTAAAAAGCACAATTTACATTATTACAATAATATTGCAATATTATTGTAATGATGTACATTGTGCTTTTTAATCCTTTATAGTTCTATGAATTGTCATGCAACATATATAAGACAAGTAAGTTTCTGTTGTAACTATGGTGTCAAATAAAATCCATACATATAAAAAAAACTGTAAAGTTAGCGTGTCTGCATATTGAAGATATTTGCGAAAAAAAATAATTTGGGGTGACTTAAGATGAATAATAGAACACATCAAGATGGTTTTTGGATTTTTTTTGTCTGTCTGTCTGTCTATGCACCCCTTAAAACCTTCTGAATTAATTTGAATGTGTGTTTTCACAGGTGTATTTGCCTGAGCTTGAGGTAACATGCAGTATAGGCTTTGTTTCATTGGAATCAGCCCACAGAAAGAGAAGTTATAGTATATAAAATATATAAACTACAACCGATTAGAATAAGCACATTAATATAAACCTGTGTTTTGAATTATACACGGCTCTACTGTCAAAGCTGATATTATAGAAAACAACTGAATGTCTTATGACCAAACAAAATGTGATTTTATAACACTTTGGTATAAGCAAACATAAGCCATAAAAACAGTATCAAAAACCCTTGTACAGTCCTATGTGGAACATACTACACAACCACAAAGATAAGATGACATGGTAATGAGACACTAATGACATTACACATTCAACCCATCACGCCATGAACCAAAACTGACAATCACTGCACAAATTTATTTTCTTTTATTTCACCACTTCAAAGGGAAATATACAAGATGATGTGAGAGGGTCCATTTCCAAGTCATTTAGAGTAATTTTAGCATCTATCCTCAACTGTATTTTCTCTGTTTCAAGCAGCAGGGAAGATTCTGGCTAAGATTAAAGAGTAGCAGGTCTCCACGTTTAGTAGCAAAGAGTCTAAATTGTAAAGGGCAGTTAGTCTGTCCACATTAGCAAATGACACATCCACCCTTTTCTTTGAACGGATTCTTTTCCTCTGGGATGCCTTTTACCAGGGGATCTTCATCCATACCACTCTGAATGTATTCCATGACTTCTTCACAACATTTTGACACCTACCCAAATAAAAAAGAATAACAAAAAAGGACTTTATCATCATTTTGTTTTTAAAAGAGCATTACATTTTCATCATCATTTTGTTTTTAAATTAGCATTACATTAGTCTATGAATCAGAACCAAGGCAATTTGCTACGCTTAACTTTGTTTTTTAAACTATGATTTATCACATAAACCAGTGGGCTTATGAGTAAGCGTCTAAATACACAAAGTTCTTACCTTTTCCCTTTCCAGTTTTACCTCTTTTTTCAACTGATCTACTTCCATTTTAGCTTTATCCAAGTCTGTTAGGTTCTCTACATCTATAACTGGCATTTTCTGTGACAAAATAAGTCAAATACACATGGTTTATAACATCGTTATAAAAGAAAAAAAGAAATGAAAACGAATAATAGAAGTGTTCACATCCTACATTAAGTTAGTAATAAGGTTTACACTTACTGTTGCTTACGGTGAGTTCTCTTCCACCCTGAAGACGGATAGAGAATCCTTCAGTTCTCTCTCAATCCGGGTTATAAAGTAATCTGTATAAACACGGCAAGCTCATAATCCTATTAAAGCAAACACTCTTATTTAATTTATATATCTATTATGTTAAATGTGTTTATTGTTTTAATACATTTTTCCCATCACAAATGTTTTATAAATTGCACATAGATTGTGCAATTTCTAGAAGTCTGAGATTTACCAGGTTCACGAAGTTATGATAACATTATGGTAGAAATGTAGGTCAAGGGGACACAGTATTATAAATTGCATTGATAAGCAAGCTTATCTGTGTTTACCCCCATTCTGTCATGTTGAATAACACATCGGAATTATTGATGATGCATATGTTACCCCGGGAACGTTTAGAGGAAGATGATAAAAAGTTATCCTTCTGGCATGTTCTTAATTTAAAAAAAAAATCAGAAAGCATGCTACAATCTGCCGTAATAAACCATTGACAGGTGAAGTGAATAGCATTGATTATAACTGTACAGTGGTACTTGTCAAGGGAGTTGGATATATTATGTAACACGTGAACAGTCAGTTCTTGAAGGTGATATGTTGAAAAAAGGAAATATAGGCAAGTGTAAGGAATGACTTAGACAAGGGCCAAATTGTGATGGCTATAGACAAATGGGTCAGAGCATCTCAGTAATGACAGGTCTTTTATGGTGTTCCCGGTATGCAGTGGTTAGTACTACCATTTACATGTACATAGAAGCAGTATATTTTTACTTTTTACAACATGTTTACCTCATTAATGGACCTTAATGTGCAGTTTTCCCACCTGACTGCAATATTGCAAATAGTGATTCATATAATTTTTTTAAATAAATGTACCCTTTTATCCTTGTGTTTTTTAACCTAGCCTTATTCTTTTTAACTTTATAGCTTGTATGTTGTATAATCTGTGAACTGATTGCTATTACATTACAATTTCCCTTCACGATTAAAAAAGTACTTCTGTTCATCAGTCTGCCTGTCTGTCTGTACATCCAACTATCAATCTAGCTATCAAAAGTGGAGGAAAAAGGGGAAAAAAGGTCAAACTTTGACAAGGCTCATTAAATATGTAAGGGTGTGTAAAAGTCAGTTAAGACTAGAGAGCAGATTCTTAAATACTCCAGAGAAAGTGACCAGGCATTCTATAACCGCATGAGTAATCACTGGAAATATTCCAAGAGGTTGCTACACTGCTAGCTGAAACTATGCAAAGAAAATGTTATTTTCTCAAATTACTAAGAGCTTCTGAAATATCATGGTGGGTTGATTTACACGTATTTAGTAAAAAAAACAAAAAACAATAATACATAACATAAAATGAAAACATGTAATGCCAAAAAAATCCCATGATGACGTTCAATGTGGAAACCACATGTCTGTGTAGTGTTGTGTGCATGTCATGTCTTGGTGTGTGGATGATTAAATATGAGTTACAGCAATAATTTGTAAATAGCTCATGCTTATTGGAATTTCAGCCAAGAAAATATTGGCTTGATACTCACTTGTCAAAACCATAAAGTATATGATGTGTTAGGAAATATGGGCCCATTTGTAGTAAATATATTGCAGATGAAAAATGCCTTGCATTGTATAAAACTGATACACAAATAATCTGAAATAAAAATGAACAAACAAAGAAAAACATTTTGACAGTCAAAAAAATCCTTATAGCTTTTATTGTTTTGGCTGCCACCATGCAACACAGAACACAGGAGATGTTTTAGTCTGGTACCAGCCAGACATTTTTCATCTAGTCATTTTGCATTCCATAAATTTCCACATGTTTGTTTCATAATTTGTAGACGAAATGCTGCTTAAGGGCAAGAGGAGTTACATTGCTTATACAGTTCCAAGCTTCCTAGTTAGAGCCTGAATTTCAGTTACTGTCTGTGTGTTACTGTGTGTTGAGTTACTGAATTTTACAATATTTCCCATGTGTTCGTTTCATCTTTTACTTCTACCTCTTGTGACTATATATTTTATTCTATTCCTCTTATTCATAGCTCGTTTTAAATCATTTATTTTTACTGGATTTTATTGTTTATAATTTTTCCCCTTTGTCTATGAGACATTTGAATTTATGTCATTTTTTGTTGTTGTTGTTTGTTTGTTTGTTTTAATAACCTGCAGCAGCTCTATGAAAATGTGGTTGGAACTTGGCCCTGTAAGAAACTGCCATTGAAATTATTGCAATCTTTCCAGGGACAGAGATTATTTGGTGCCTGTTAAGAATGCTCTGTAAAGCCTTTAATAACAGCCCTAATCTGAGGTGTTGTTAACTGGTGATTTTTTCTTGGTAACTCTAAATGAACTCCGCAGCAGAGGTAAGTTATACTACATACCATAGTCTTGCTTTCTAGGGATGAGAAAGTTTCATCATCGTGCTTGATGGGTTTTGCAAATGCACTTGTTAATACTGTTCTTGCTATTATAGAAGTATTCCAGAACAGCTGACCTTCATGTCCTAAAATAACAACTGACTGGTGCTGATGTTGTTAATTAATTACTTAATGTGTTACTTCATAGTTTTGAAAGAAATCCAGTATAGTTCTAGAATGTAGAAAATAAATGCAAACTTTGTCTCCAAACTTTTGACTGGTACTGCATATCATTTTCACAGAAGGAAGAAAGGTTAACGTTTTGAACAATTTTGCACTTCAGGGTTTGGAATGCTCATCCTGTCACCGTCCTCACCTCGCCCTCTTCTCGAAAACGACATAATTCCGTCTAAATTACGTAAAATAGTAATAATCGTCATTAAAACCTAGTACGGAGAGTCTTCGTGGAATCCTGTTTAGTCAGTAAATTAAGCCCGCCCTTTTTATGTCCCACCGGAGATCAGCGAGTCCGCTATAAATAAAGGAAAGCGCCTCACTTCAGAACTCTCTCTCTCACACACACACACTCCCAAGACCAAGAACGAAATGGAGGGACGTTTTCTCGGATGCTTTTCGCTCATAATCTTAATCCAGAGCGCATTCGCTTACAGGCCGTTACCCAGAGGTGAGTTCCAACGTCTTTCTTTCTTTCTCTCTCTCAGCTCCAGGCTTGCTTGGGATTTGTACTGCGGAATGTTGGGAACGTGTTTCTGCACTTTCCGCACGACGCCTTTTTCTGTTTATGTGGTTCAAATCGGCTCATAAAAACTCTCTCTTTTCAGAAGTCTGCCTTCTCCCAGTGGATGATGGGCCGTGTAAAGCGGATATACCTCGTTTTTACTACGACACACTGACACAACAGTGTACGGAATTCAGCTACGGGGGCTGCGGGGGAAACGACAACAACTTCAAGTCTTCTGTAGAGTGCCTTAAAACCTGCTACTCCATTCCGAGTACGTGATCTGAGCAAGTTCAGCTTGTTCAACTCGAATTTGTTCTAACCGTTTTCTAGTTCATTAGTTAGGTAACACTGGGGTAGAGTGGTAATTCTGCTACAAGTTTTTGTGCATTTAATATTTTTGATGTTTTAAGATATCATATAGCCTTTATACTTTATTATAGTATATACAGTATGTAGTGTCATTTACACACACACACTTTGCAGTTTGCTAAAAGTTGTGCAAGTTTGCAACTTTAAAAAAGGCTTTGTGTAAAACTTTACACAAAGTTTCCAAAATGTTTAGTGCAAACATATGGGTAATATATGGCAGCATGGTTGATTAGTGGTTAGCACTGTTGCCTTGCCCCTCCGGGGTCGATTCCCACCTCAGGGTCTGTGTCCATGGAGTTTGCATGTTCTCCCTGTGCTTGGTGAGTATCCTCTGTGTAGTCCGGTTTCCTCCCACAATCCAAAGACATGTAGATTAGGCTAATTGGCGTTTCCCGAGTTGCCTGTGGAAATGGGAATAAATACAATGGTCACCTTTGGCCTTCATGGTCCATAGTTGGACTACAGAGGTTCCTAGGTGGATGGATTGTAATGTAGTGCAAAAATTCGCAACTGTCAAAAATAGATTTACTGTCAAATGTCTTATCTGTCTTATTTGTTAAACTATTAATATGTTAATGTACACATTTGGACATTTTTTTTTTACTCTCGAAGGACCATGTATGAAACTTAACACACTTATTGTCTTGTTTAGTATCAAATGAAATAGTTTTTTTGGGTAATTTTACTTTAGATGTATCCGATAATGTAAAAAATGTACGTATACTTATTTTTTCTTTCTGCAGAAATTCCCAGAATCTGTCGTCTTCCAAAGGAAGAGGGGCTATGCTTCGGCATCGCCAAGCGCTATTTTTTCAACATGACCTCCATGCAGTGTGAAGAGTTCTTCTATGGAGGCTGTCATGGAAATAATAACAACTTCGAAAGTCGTGCCATGTGCATGGAATATTGCAGTCCTCCAAAGTGTATGTTAAATGCAAACACCTGTGTTTTTAACCTCATTCTAACCAATTAAGGAAAGAAAGTATCTTTGACTGGAGTGAACAAATCATGTCAGATCATTACCAGTAAAAACAAACAAAAAAAAAACGCTTGCTAAATTTATTAGTTTGTTCATCTTTACTTTAATTAGAGTGAACAAGTGCGCTGCAGGGTACGGTGCAAATTTAGCTGTTTCATTTATAGACAATTATTCAGAAGAATAAATTGGTTTCTAATTTAGAACATTGATTAATTTAATTTCTTGACATTTCACTGGGGATGGGGCAAAGAGATGGGCAGAAAAGCAGTACACGAAAGTCATTTAAAGGCCAATTTTTGGCATAAAGCAGGAATTTTTGAACAGGTTAAGCCTATCTAGCATCTAGAGGCTGTTAACAAAGTATGTTTAAGTGTATGGGACCAGAGATCAATGTATTAGATCAGCCCGCTTTCCTAAAATATGAATGCACAATATTTCACATGACTGCAATATTCAGAGAGTGTAATTAAAAATTTTAATTATTGCTGCATTTTTTTTTTACTGTTGTTGTATTATTTTTCAGCTGTCCCTGTGATTTGCCTTGATGGCTTGGACAAAGGAACAAGCAATGCTTCCATACCAAGATACTACTATGATTCTGCCAAAAAAACATGTAAACAGTTTGAGTATACAGGAAGTGGAGGAAACAACAACAATTTTGTCTCCATGGAAGATTGCCTGAGGGTTTGTGTTAAAGGTAAGTGTTTACCTACTTTGAAAAATGTATGCTACTGTATGCTATGGTAATGTGTTTATGTATTATCACCACATTAATAAACTGACCATTTCAATTTCCTCTTTTCAGAAAGCAAACCACAGAAATCACGTGGGCGATCTGGAAGAATTAGAAGAAGAAAAATCCATGCTTATTTTCGTGATGTGCTAGTGTAAGCACATATGTTTATAATTTCAGTTTAATGTAAAGTTGTACCACATTTTTTGTTCAGTATTTTATTGCGGTATATATTTTTTACATATGCAAATTACACACACATACATACAGTACATACATACATACATACACACACGTGTGTGTATGTGTGTGGTACTGTACAAAAGTCTTAGGCACATGCGAATAAATGCTTTAGAGCAAGGGTGTCTTCAAAAAAGGAAAAAAATTGCTAAACAGTAATTAATGAAACAAAGTCAGTATTTGGGGTGACAACGCTGTGAGGACCCTTAAGGCTCAGGAGGAGTTTTTTTTTATTTTTTAAGGAAATTAGCTAGCAAGTTTTATTGAGCATCCTGAAGAACCACCCACAGTTCTTCTGAGGACATTGACTGTTTTTTTGCACGTGAAACCCAGCAGCTGCCTTATATAATGTGCATACTGATAATACTAATGTTTGAAAATCAGAAATGTTTGTTCTAACTCAATAAAAAAAAAGTCCATAGAAAGTGCTTTCTAAAGTTTGTAATAAAAAAATACAAATAAAAAATAAAAACACTGAGTGCCTAAGATATTTGCACAGTACTGTATATATTTGTAAAATATTTTGTATGGTGTACATTTATAAATAAAGTCGTTCAGTTTATTTGTAATAAGTCTGTGGTATTGTATAAATATCATGTATAATAAAAGCTGTATCTAAATATAAATTTCATCTGTTTTATATAATTAAAAATCAGAATAGAGCTGAGCTTTAATTTTACAATCTTACAATATAAAATATTGAAATCTGCACAGGTATTGTCTGAATACAAAAAAAAAAAGATTTTTTATAATTTAACACTTTCTAGAGCTGAAGCTTAGAAGAACAGTTAGTTAGTATTTTTCCCTGCTTTGCACACCGCCCATGAAGTTTGTCACCCGGAATACGAGTACAATGTGAGTAATCAGAACCAAACTCTACAACCATCGGTCTGAGCGAAGGTGCATTCCAAAGCTGACACTCTCATAAAGCTATTGCAGTCCCACTGAGTAAAATCAAGTTGGTGTGTTTTAATGCTACAGTGTTTAAGACACACCCCAAAAAAAACCTCACGAACTTTCCCTTTAAATCCCATATAAACAGCAATCTAAATGCTGCAATAAGCACTCCCTTTATACAGTATCTCAGTACTGTTAAATATATAAATATAATATTAATACACAATATTTCCCTTTTTAAAACATTTATTTATTACTAGCTGAAGTACTTGACGTTGACGGGAAAGGAGTTTGTAGAAATAGTTAAAAGGTTAAAGCAAAAAATTATCTGATCAGGTTTAATGTAATTAGTGATATTATTATTATTATTATTATTATTATTATTTTCAGGTTGAAGCCCCCGTACATGTCTGCCTGCAACAAAGATGAACCTCATATTTTTTTTAACTTTAATTTCACAAAATTGTGTTTGATGTGTCACCATGGTATAAATCCTAGGAAATTGTACAAAATGTACACGGCAAGATTTTGAACCTACTGTCATTTCATATAATTACAATCAATGAGAAAGAGAGGATATACAGTAGTGTAACGACGCGGGTCTCGCGAGCGGCAGAACCGCGCATAAATTGTTCAGAACGGGCAGATCCGCGGTCTGCTATCACGCGGAATTCTGGACAGGCAAGCCACGGCCATTTATAGACACGCGGTTGCCAGGCAACGCCGCAATCAGCCTGAACACGCCACACCTGGCGGCGTGTTTATTTAAGGGTCCTGATAACGCGGCCCTTCGTGTGATCATTTAGGTAGCACCGGTAAGGTATCAGGGCAAAAGACAAGGCAAGGCAAGGCAAGGCAAGGCAAGGCAAGGCAAGGCAAGGCAAGGCAAGGCAAGGCGCACAGAAAGTTGAGAGGCAGAGACCCAGTCACTGCCTCCCTAAGACGCCGGCGAGACAGAGAGTCAGATAGTGCGACACGCCTCAGTTTAGCGTGTGCTCTATGTCTAAGTTTATGGTGTAATGCACAAATACATATTCTCTCAGATAAATCCTCGGTAAGGGCATAAGCCCCGAGAGGATATAAGTTTTTGTTTAGTTTCCAGAGGCCTGTCCATTCTCGCGTAGACGGCAGAGCTCTGTTTATTTTGTGTTTTCTTTTTGTGTCCCCCCGTGCGTGTAATAAGCACTCTCACTAACTCCTATTTCATTGACCCCTCTAAAGGCCTGCGTCAGGGCTCTTATAAACATCAAACCATCTCGTGGTGCGGCTCTCCAATCCGCACCACGTAACATATTTGTACTTCTTGTTCGTTGTCAGTCAAATACAATATTTGTTTGGTTATTGGAGAGTCAATCACACATGAGAAATAAAAAAATATAATAAGCTAAAAAAAAAATCGAAAAACGTAGATAAAGATTAAATTTTGTCTTAGAATGACTCCAGCGCAATAAAATTCACTTATACCACTCATACAGTTATTTCAATGTAAAAATATTCAGTTTAGCTTATCTAATTAATATCTATGGGCGCAAATGTTTGTATAGCCTACATTGAGCAAGTAGCTTATTAGTAGCTTATTTTAAAGTAGATTATAAAATGTGGTACATAACTGTTCATAACAATGCTTTTACTCAACATAATGATTTCACTTATAATGCAGGTTAAACCTCAGGCAAATATCTATGTATCGCAAAGGTTCAGCCAGTTTTGCTTGATGCTGTGACATAATCCAGAACATACAGTAACTGCTCATTACATCACTTTTGCTCAACATTTTGATTTAATTCATGGCGCAAGTTTAACTTCAGGCAAATACCTAAGTACTGCAAAAGTTTTATTAAATTCTGTCCATCCAGTTTTGCATAATGCAAAACAGACATAGACAGAAAGAAAAATTTCGGAGACTGGTTTTAGGTCTTCCAATGTATGAAACATAAAAACATTAATGAAAGAGTGAGTTCTGAAAAATGTACAGACAAAACCTTTCTATTATTTATATAGATTTTTTGCTAGGTGAATAGAAATAGCAAAATCACAATGATTTGTACATTCCTGTTAAAGGTGTTGTTGGTTTTTTGGCTGCTTCCATCAAGGGGTCTCCACAGCGAGCCATCCAAACCACACATGAGCTTGGCACACGTTTTACACCGAATGCTTTTCCTGACACAATGCCATTTTATCTGGGCTTAGGACTGGCACATTCAGTGGCTGGGTTTTAGACATTGGCTAGGAACCAACCCGGGCCTTCCGCATGGCAGGTGAGAAACCTACAGTACCACTGAGGCACCAGTGCCACTACATTCCTGTAAAGGTGTAATTGGTGAAATTGGGTTACCTTCTTCAGTAGGTCTACTCATGGAACATATATTGTTTATGTCCACTGATATACAGTATCTAATTCTGGTACTGGAATTGGAAACTTATGTAACAAAAGTGAAGTGACGCAGAGAATGAAATGTCCCAGTGTGGTAATGGTAAATATATGCACTCCTGGAATGCTGGTCATCCAATCATCACAATTACAACTAATTCTTAAGTAATACTATTAAAACCATACAATTCTTTTGGGAAATGAAATGTCTTGTGACTGTACTCTTGTCTTCCAGGGTGGAAAATACTGGAGTAATTGTACTTTGTGACTCGTTTGGCTGACATTAATGAAAATTTCCAGCAAATCAGGAGCTATAATTTGAAAGGTGAGACAGATGGTGATTTGTACAAGTACTAGATGGTAATTGAAAAGCAATTTCAATCCTGATTTCCCAGCATAATTAGACAATTCCTAGCTGACTTGCAGTTATAAGTGCTATTTATTATTAAATGCAGTGTTGATACTCATATAGGACGTGTTTGGCTTATTATTTATAGCTCGAACATACTGATTGTTCCATGAATTTTTAGCTGAGTGAAGTTGATGGGTCTCATATCACTCAGAAAGGCTATTTTATTGGGCCTGTTTAGTTTACTGAGTACAAATCTAATCTAGTTTGTAAAATAGACCCTGCCATAACAGGCATTTGGAGACTACTGTATAAATGCTACTTAACATCCTATGAATGAATTTAATGGACTGGAATAAGCCATCAATTTTATACTGAATACAGCTGTATAAATGTCTCTGTAGCACCTCCTGGTGTGCTTGTCTGTTTAGACCACAGGTCATCTAAAGACTTGAGGTTGGGTTATGTGATTGATGGGATAAATAAGATTCAAATAACCAAAAGCTATGTCACATGTCAAGCAAAAGTACATTGTACATCAGGTATTTAACCCCTTAAATACAAGCTTATTGTACTGTACTGTCACTATTTTAAAGCATGTTATTCAGTAAATATATTGTATCCAATAGGAAAATTGCGTCAATATGAACAAGAGGTATAACTCTAGACCCCAGATGGGTTCTGTAAGGTTAAGGGCTTAATAAAATGTATTGACTTTCACTGGAGACTCTTGTTACTCTCGATCGTTGACTTAAATTTTGGCCCAAACAGCCACAAGGTGGAGTTCTGCATTCATGTTTTAAGGCAAATTCAATCCAAACTCTCTAACAGTACTGGGTAAATAGATAATATAAATAAATAAAATCATAGCTTATGGTTTACATTATTTTTATCCTCATCAAACCAATCAGTGAGCCCTTAATTCAATCACTGTCACAAAGCATCCTCGCACAAATGTTAATATAGATTTAAATTCCTATTAAGCGAACCAGAGGCCGATCCTGAGACCATGCAAGAAACCAGGCCCCAAAGAAGTCATCCTCTTGTGGAATAAATCATTTTAAATGACTGAATTAAACGTGGGTCTCCTGGTAGCTAGAATCAAGATCATTTGGTTTGTCCAATCTATTTGCATAAATCCATTCTCCTGATCAAATGTTAATCAGAACTTGTAACAGCAACACAAACTCTTATATCGCATTGATTATTTATTAGAAGCTCGTTGTTTGCTTGTGTGCCTATTTAAAAATGAATGGGGACATCATCAGCCTGGAACAGAGCACTCGCATCAGGATAGAATAGATTTCATTATAGGATGCAGGTGATCAGTCAAAAGAATGTTGTATTGATTGGAGCCAAAACATCCCAGCAAATATAAATTCCCTACACAGCATAACAGAGTTGTTTTTTTCCTCTTAATTTATCTTCCGTTTGAAACTCCCACACAAAATCCTTCTACAATCCCTTTTGTGATTATTGTAAAAAATTATAATTCTTTTTACTCTGAAACAGCCACACGCAAGAAACAAATTGAGAAACATTGATCTGAAATCCTTTGCAGTATTATAAAAGAAGTCACCAAAAGGCTAATGTCTTTATATGAAAAGAGATTTGGTCACTCCCAGTGGGCTTGGCAGGTAAATATATTGCCACAATCTAATTTGCAACAAAAAAAAATTATGCTTTATAAGTGGCTGCTGGTAGGTGGCAGTACACTTCCCCTGAGATACATACACTGCTGACTGCAGACTGCATATTTCTTGTCAAGGCACGTTTAAATCGAGACATCAGAAAGGCAGTGTGCTTCTAATAAAGAATCAAAATGATCTGAGCTTTTAGTTGCTGTTAGAAGTTTTTCCCTGTGATCTGTGATTAACTTTTTCTGAGATGGAAATGCATGGATTTATATGAAAGGATGAAGACACCGTCGGGTAATCTCGATTCCTGCCACCAGGAGACCCTGCTTTGATTCAGTCATTTTAAAGCAAGTGGAAGTGACGAATTGAACTTCAAACAGAATGTAAAAGCTGAAGACTTTTTCCATTGTGCTACAAGAAAGAAGGCGGTATAAAACATTTAAAACAATATTTTGCCTGCTTTACATCTAAAGACTAAATGATTTCAGCCATATCCAATCACTGATTGGTCCAACCAACTATGGCATTCACAATTACTACATTTATTTTCAATAATGTAAAATTCCTCCAAAGCGTGGCTTTTCTGTACTCCTATCTCGTGGTTCAGGGATTGAATGATGCATCTTGCCAAATTAAAATACGCACTGGACACAAAAGGATGTTTAAGGGTTGTAGCTCGTTTTAAATGTTAAGGAAAGGAGGATGGTGTGTTAGATAGGACTGCATGAATACCGTACTGCATGTGAAGCACCATACAGTTCATAATGCAAAAAAACCCAAAACATATATACTGTAATTTAATGCGATTAGATGTGTATTAAATGAAAATTCACATTTGAACTTAAGTAAACAAATGCGACTTCCTGTGACTATGCAATCATATTTGAAAAACAAACCACTGTGTGAAACATCTCTTGTACTGATGATGGGAGAGTTCTAAAGTCTTCTAAAG
Organism: Heterobranchus longifilis; assembly: GCA_028570985.1. Classification (NCBI taxonomy): domain Eukaryota; kingdom Metazoa; phylum Chordata; class Actinopteri; order Siluriformes; family Clariidae; genus Heterobranchus; species Heterobranchus longifilis. The sequence continues at coordinate 7,166,388 of JAOVVB010000030.1, forward strand.
CACTTCTCAAATATTTTCAATGGGATTAATGTCTGGACTCCTTGGTGGCCATTCCATGTGTGAAAATGATGTCTCATGCTCCCTGAACTACTCTTTCAAATTTTGAAACCCCATAAAATCCATTAATGGAAAAGCCTGGTCATTCAGTATATTCAGGTAGTCAGCTGACCACATTTTTTTGACACAAAACGTTGCTGAATCTAGACCTGACCAACAGAAGCAACCCCAGATCATAACAGTGCCCCCAAATCGCTTCATCTGTCTCTCTTCTTACAATGTGACCATCACTCAGAAATAGGGTAAATCTTGACTCATCTGACTACATGACCTTTTTCCAATGTTCCACAGTCCACTCGTTATGCTCGCTATAGCAATTTGACATCTTTTTTTTTCTGATAAGCCTACCAGGCTTTTGATTACCAATCCCTTGAGGTCTCTTTGCATTGTGCATGTGGAAATGATAGTGGAAACTTTCACTATTAAACATGATTATTACACACTAAAAATGCTGGGTTGTTTTTTCTACCCAAACGCTGGGTTGCATCTGTTGGGTCATTATTGTGGGTTATTTACAGAGAGTTGGGTCATTATTGTGGGTTATTTACAGAGAGTTGGGTAGTTTTTGTGTAACCCAGCTGCTCGGTTGAAGTTTGCTTGGCCCCTCCCCCAGAGTTCACCGGTGTATTCAGCGGCTATCAGCTTCGTGTCTTCTCTTTTGAGCGCTGATGACGGTTCATCCTCCTCGTCCATTTAAGGGAAAAAGACGATAAATACAAGGTCTGTATACACATGTTCACTTACCTAAGTCACATATGACTGAAAAATTATCGCTATATGTAACATTTATTACTGTTACCGTGTTAAGGTTACACTCAAACTTTCAGGCTGGTCTGAGGTGAGATAATTTAGCCGACAATTGCTGCTAGTTAGCCAAAGAGCCCCATCTGTGTATGAAAGAAACGGATAAGATGTCTGAGCTTTTTAGCTTTCTTTGTAGAATGTTTGCAGGGTGTACGAAGATGGTGAAGTGATGAATGAACGCTAAACTGTTAACTGTAGTGCTAGCATGACGCAGGCATTTAGTTAGGTT
>JAOVVB010000030.1:7195956-7206175 GCA_028570985.1 Heterobranchus longifilis
GCGGTGCCGTGTATCAGGATGATAATGCACCAATACACACAGCAAGACTGGTGACAGAGTGGTTTGATGAACATGAAGGTGAAGCTGAACATCTCCCATGGACTGCACAGTCACCAGATCTAACTATTATTGAGCCACTTTGGAGTGTTTTGGGGGAGCGAGTCAGGAAAAGTTTTCCTCCACCAGCATTATGTAGTGACCTGGCCACTATTCTGCAATAGTCCCTCAGTGCAGGACTTGTATCTGTCATTCCCAAGACAAATTGATGCTGTATAGGCCGCAAAAAGAGGCCCTACACCATACTTATTATTTATTATTGTGGTCTAAAACCAGGTGTTTCAATTTCATTGTCCAACCCCCTGTATATGAGGAAAGAAATGAGAGCTGGCTCAAGACTTTTGCACAGTTTTGTACGTTCAGAAAATAGTACATGTGTTTATAACCAATTAAATATGAAAGCACAAATTTGTTGGATCTCTTTGTAAATTACATAAATCATAATTTTTTAGTCACCCTGAAACTCTGGAATGTTGTTTCAAAATACATAAATGGACAAAACCTTGCAGAAAGCAGGTTTAGCCATATATTTGCTGTTTTTTAGCCACAAACCTCTATACATATTAATACATAAAAAAAATTCACATGTTTATTTTATTAATTCATGCAATTTGTGTATTTATAAGATAAAAATTAATTCCTTAATTCCTCAATAAATGCTAAAAAATATTTTAATAATACAGTTAATTAGTTTATTGAGGTAAATACAGGAAGCTGATAATTTAACAGCATTGTTTCTGACTTACCACTGTCACTTGGAGTGGCATTGTTTACAGTGAGCTGATAGCTGTTTATTACATATTTATTTGAAGGCTGTAGGGTATTCCCATTTAGGGTCCATGTTATAGCATTACTTGATAAAATGTTGCAGGACAGTGTGAAATTTGTTCCAGGATATATATTGCCGCTGCCATAATATAGTCCATCTTTTACTGAAGTCAAGAGTCAAGTACAACATGATTTTTTTGGTTGCAAACAGTTATTTAGCATATAATAATAATAATAATAATAATAATAATAATAATAATAATCTACCACTTCTACTGATTGCATTATTGTCCACATTAAATCCGTCTAATTTGAGAATTTTAACAAGTTCTTGGTTGGCTGCTCCAGACCCTCTCTGCGCCCTGGAGCTGTCGGACTCGTTCTGGTGTCCTGCTTCTGGTTGGAGATCTCGTCGCATGGATGCCCTGTGTGGTCTGCCTGGGATGTGTGTGGTGACTGGGGACGGTTCCACATTTCCATGAAGACGGCCCTGTCCTCGGCTGATGCAGACAGCTGTTCTCTGAGGACTTGTGACTTCAGTCGCTCAATAGTTCAGGACTGGAGTTTTCTACAGTCTACCTGAGCCTCCAGTAACGAACTGGACTCCATTTTAACTTAAACACATTTCCTGTTATACTGAACTTCCAGTCACAGTATGATGCGGATCAATCCCTGCTATCCGTTTCACCCAAATGAGGATTGGTTCCCTGTTGAGTCTGGTTCCTCCCAAGGTTTCTTCCTATTACCAACTCAGGGAGTTTTTCCTTGCTACTGTCGCCGGCTTGCTTGGCTTGCTCATTAGGGACAGTCATATCATTGTGATTCATACACATTCACATCTCATACAAACTTAAATAGTTTTTCGATTGTGTAAAGCTGCTTTGCGACAATGACAATTGTTAAAAGCGCTATACGAATTAAAATTGAATCTCTGATTAGGTTTAATTCCTGTAATGTTGGGTGTCCTGCTTTACTGACACTTATTTTGTCTTTAAGAGACGATGAAATGCCCTAAAAAACAAATGTGGTGAAACAATACATGTGATTTTGATAGCTTTGGAATTAAATGGTTCAGTCTTCTTTGGAAGAAATTAGTTAGTCACCAATTACTGTATGTAATACAGTTTCATTCCTTCACCTATATGAAGATTTTTGTAAGTACTTTATCCTGGTCAGCATTGTGGGTTAATTAAATTAAGTGTAATTTAACATACAAAAATGTACAAATTGTTCCTGAGTTTACCTGATTTTGCTCAATATCTGAAAAAAAAAATGCCAGTTAGAACCTTACAGACCTTACCCAAGGTCTAAATTAATTTGATCTGCCTCAAATGGAAGCAGTGTGTATAAAATGTGCATCTAATTTGGATAAACAAACCTTAATTGTAGCTGGTTTCTGGTTGATTTTTGTTTCACTTCACCTACTGCTAGAAAACTGAGCTAGAGCAGCATATATAATATATAATATTATATAATATCGCCTTGTCCAGTTTTCATTGGTCAAACTGAAAGCGTCTTTACTTGAAGGCTTCCCTGACTAACAGCAACGATACAGCTTCACTTCTTCTCAGCATCAACCGGACTCTCTGAACTCTCTGAAATAGTATCTGTCAGCAGATAATAAAAGCAGTGAATCACATGGGGGATGCTGAGCAGCTTGGTGGTAGATTTCCTTATCACTTTAAGTGAAGCTGACACACACAGATGGAGCAAGCCCTGCAATTTCACCATTGCTCTGTCTTTCGGGAGGAGCCGAAGGACGTCCTCACAGCACATCATAACACAATGGATCTGAAGATTTTACCCTGGACAGTTTTAGACAATTCTTTGTCCATGTGGTGATGCTTCTAGACAGGTGTCTTGTTTCACCAAAATGTTTTTTGTACAACTCAGCACCTAACCAACCAGCAACGGGTGAAAAAAGTATTTTTCTCTGATAGGAAAACGTCATACCTTATCAATCATTCGTCATATTCTGGGCTGGAAATGGCCGCAGTTCTGCCATCAGAAGGCTTTTCAGCAGTCAGTTTGTTTCATTTCTGATTAATTTTAGCACTTCATCTCATCTGAGAAAAATATGGGCTCATCTAAAAGTGACAGCTCTTCTCTGAATCTCATCATGGGTGTTGATGCTGAGCCGGAAAGGCACTAGAAGCTGTTAAAACACCGAACAGCTGTATGTGCCTGCACTTGATCTAGAGCAAGTGCATCAAGCCCTTATGCATAGCTTTTCTGAGAGAGAGTGGCACACATCCCTCTTAGTAATTGGGTTGCTAAATTATGGACAGTCCATTGAATGCATTTTCCAGTCTACTTGTTGAGAATGCTTGGGTCCATTTTTGGGCTATATACATGTCATACCTATTAAAGCTGGTTAATGGCCTTTTGCTGTACAGGTGCTATACTGTTTTTGGGTCGGCGGCAGCAGGGCTAATGGATCGAGATATTTTGTGCACCCAAACACTCTAAACCAACCATAATGGTGCTTTTCTGATGGGGCAATTGCCTGATATGAAATGGAAAATAGAAACTCAAATATCAAGCCAAAACACACGTAGGTTAGATGAATCACCTAGCAAGCTTTAATGCTGGGACACAAAGGAAGACTGCAGGGCTAAAACCATGACACAAAGTAGATTGGGCCCTGTCTTTATTGTCAGCTTCATCACGCTGCTTTGACCTTTGAGGGATGAATCACTCTTAGCTGGGTATCTTCATTGCTACATAATGTTTTATGTTTTTGCTTTGTGTCATTTCTGCATCCTAGGCATTCCATCACAGTTGACTTTAATGACTGGCAATTCACTTACGCCACATTTTCGTCAATGAGAGATGATACCGATGTGAGCTGCACTGCCATTTATCTTCTTTCAAATATTATCTCAGAAATGAAAAAGGGCAGTATGTCTCAAATGAGGCTTCGTCTTTAGCTGCAAGGTAAAACAGAAGCAGCACTTCAACAGTGAACAAAAAGAAAGCAGTAGTTCAGTCATTCATCATCTTAGAGTTCCTATACAGTATGTATGGTTTCGTATTTTGCGAGTTATTTATTCTATATGTATGATGGATCCACAGAAAGCAATAATGCAGTATTCAGGAATAACCTAGACTACAAATTATGATAATAGTAAATAATGTTTATAGTACTCACACACTCATTATGGGCAATTTTGGGAACAGCAATTAGCCTAATCTGCATGTCTTTGGATAGTGGGAGGAAACCGGAGTACCCGGAGGAAACCCACCCAAACACAGGGAGAACATGCAAACTCCATGCACACAGAGGCAGGAACTGAACCCAGACCCTGTAGGTGCAAGGTGACAGTGCCAACCATTACACCACCATGCCACCGTTGCTGCACAATTAATCACAGAAAAATTTTTCATTGCAAAAGGCTGCAATTTATTACAGGTAATGGTCAGGAATTTATGTAGAGTTTGTCAGTCTTCCTTTTATTTTTTTTTATAATAAAATAATCAATAAATTGGAGGTGATGATAAATAAATTATGGTAAACGAATAGGTGTCTACACCAAGTTATGTAATAAGGTAAACATTCTTTTACAACTACAATGCTAATTTAGATTTATTGTATAAATCTGTTAGATTTATACTGATAATGAAAGGATGGTTTTGTCTTGGCAAGAAATTGAGTCATCTATCAAGTTACTGCTTTGGGTACAAATGACCTGATTTGATGCACAGGTGCACAGAGTAGAAATTTGTAAAGTAATAATAAAAGAACGGGAATGTTTATTTGCTAAGAATGACTGATGTACTGTATTCAATATATGACCCACAACGTACCCACTCACTAATCTATTAGATTGCACATTTACTTGTGATATTATTAAATTACAGGCTAACAGGCTTGTTGTATAAATGAAATTCTTGTTCATTTTTCCTAATGGGAAAACGCTGCAGAATATATCTTTATTTTAATCTGGGACACACAACAATACCTTTGACAGGACTGCAGAACGATCGCTGTTTCAGTCTACTGTGCACCGAAGTGCTCTCTGAAAACTGTACCGTAATGAGAATTTAATATTTTTGATGCCTGGTTGGCCAAGTTGGCCAAGTTGCATCTGCGGTAGATGTCTGAGAGTGGAAAAAGGCAGCAACACAAAAGCGCAGATTTGAAAATGATGTGTGACTGTAAAGATGAATTGTACATTATGGGTAATATACAATTTTATTCCCAGCCGAACTAACAAAGTGTCTTAGACCTCTGGCTGTTGTCGATTAGGGGCTGTATCAGATGGCACAGTGAATCCAGAGGCTTTCTGGACTGTGTCCATCAGTGGTGCTACCCGCTGAGGTGCTGAAAGCAAACACGCACTGAGGGAGTCTGGTTACACAGCAGAGTAATTATCTCACAAAAAGTGGATTTACAAGGTGTGACTAAAAAGATCCACTGGGAAAGGCAGTTTGACAGGAAGCCAGGTGCCTGAGAAAAGCCAAATTTACTTCATGCTGATAACACAGTCTTAATAGTTTAATGTTTTATTCATTCATGCACCTTCAGTAACCACTTTATCCTGGTCAGGGTGGTGGATCCAGAGCCTACTGAGCGCTGGGTGTGAAGCCAGACAGATGAAAGGTATCAGACAAGTACATTTACATATTCACACCTAGGGGCAATTTAGAGTAGCTAATCCATGTAATGGTATAATTTTGGAAAGTGGCTAGAAACTGGAAATGAGGGAAACATGCAAAACACAACACAGTGACTCAACAATAAGTAATTAAAAAATATATATCTTTGGTAAGCCAGGACATAATATTTGTGAAAACCTTTCCCTTTTCTTGCCTATACAGAAAGAAAGAATCCCACAGCATGGACTGGAAAGGTATCTACTGGCTTTTAATGTCGTTTGTGTTGGTGAGTATGGAAAGATTTTATTCATAGTTCTGTCAGCATTGCAAATATTTCTGTTTGCATAATTTAGGTTGTATCAAAAGATAGAGTTTGTTTAAATTTGCATGATATTTGATTTTTAATAAAATTATTATTTTGGTTTGTGTCTTATAAAATTAATAGTGTGCATTCAGTTAATGTTACAGATTAACAAAGCTTGAATCGTTATTTCAAAAATAGGCACAACTCTAACATTTCATAAATATACTATAAGCTGATAGATTCATGTACTTTGCAGGCTGACATTTACTGTATGAACACAGTCTAGTTTTCCTTTTAATAAACTGAGGTTGAATTCACACAGTCTCAAGTCTCAAAATCCTGTAAATTATTTTCTGGCAAGTTTTCTTAGGCTACTTTTCCACTTTGCAAATCTGTACTTAGAAAGAGATTAACTTGATGAATTTCAGTACTCCATCATGCACTAATTGCTTCAGTTTGTTTAGAAATATGATACGACTCTCCAACAAGTGAAGAGGAAAAATCACTCCAGGTACACACTCTGTAGTTTGCTGCTCAGAGTCAGTCCTTTGGTAGGCAGGTTTCATATGGAACATGTAAAGCCCTCCAGATATAATAAGTTCTTTTACAGTGTGACAGCGGCATAGAGCGGTCTGGCAGGAGCAGAAGTACTCACCCAAAATGTCAAGTGCTTTTCCTCACCCACTTGTCCTCTTTCCCTCATGTTCGTTGTGGTTTTACACTGACTGTGTTTTATTCAGGGCTGATAAATGGGTTTCTCTCATCGTTATTTACAGTTATCTATCTATCTATCTATCTATCTATCTATCTATCTATCTATCTATGCGTTTACATGGTGTATAACTAATTTTACTTTTAAATTACAGTTTTTCTTACTGTAATTTCTCATTTCTCATGTCAAACGTTTTTTCAAACATTTTCATAACTTCTTGTTTAATTCTCAAAACTATGCTGAGGTAAAACATTTACTTTTCCCTGCAAAAATTGTTCCCCACAACACTGTATTTTTGGAAAAGGTTAGTCAGTGGCATCAAAATAAAAAGTTGCAGCATCATTGTGTAAGAAATCACTGCCACAATAAAATGATATTTCCTAACAAAGAATTTTTTAAACCAAAACCTTCAAGTAAATATTGAATAAAAACGAGTATAGCAAAATAGTTATATACAACACTGCGCATTATACAGCAAACTCACAACAGGATCATGGGTACCCAAGACTCATGTACGCCCACAGGAACTAAGCGCCGCCCATCCGGTCCGATCCAGTAGAAAATCCAATGCAGCACAAATCACCAAAAATGTCAATGCTGGCTATGATAGAAACCCATCAGAACTCCCAGTGCACCACAGCCCACCACAGGCAAAGAGCCCAAGGCCTCCAAGCTTCCTAGATCCCAATCCCATTGAGTACCCATGGGACCTGCCGGACAGACAAGGCCAAATCCCCAGGGCCGAGCCCCGCAACCAACAGAGGCTCTAAAGACACAACGGGAACTCAAAAACTAGGTGGTTTTAATGTTATGACTGATCAGTGTATGTAGTAAGTGCATCAAGGTTTTACAAGGGTTGAGCTCATGGCACATCCCTTCATTCATATTCGGTTCTCTCCAATGGTATGTTAAACATGGAGTCACTTATGTTTAGAGTAGCTTTTCAGTACAAAAGTAGACTATGCAATGCAATACAACAAATTAAAACAACAAAAAATACCCCCCATAGTTTAATGTAGGATAACTCATTCACTTTCCCTCATTAATGTTTGAAGTATTTATGCTGCAGTCTTCAACTTGCTTCTTGCATAGTGAGACCCAGATTTCCGGTATGACATGGTCCACAAGTATGGCTCATATTTAATCAGGCTCATGCTTCTGTCTAAACCACACATCCTGAGTCGTCTTCCTCTTTCACTGATGAGTAATTGGCATTGTACAGCATTTGCATTTCTATTAGCAATAGCGGGTCTCTTCAGGTGAGACAGAGATTATACACAGATATTTATACTTTAAGTTTGAATAGCAAGCACCGCTGCTCTATATTTTTGTATGTGGTGTAGGTCTTCTTGGTTGATGTAATATTGAGTTCAATGCCCTTAAAAAAACCTATTGCGGAGTTACCTGACAATAATAACTAATTATACAAACTTAATTTTTCTCAGAATGATTGGGTAACTTTGTGGTTTTAATTTGTTTGGAAATTTACATGTTTTATATGTGTAAAAGCACAACTACTGTAACTTATTTTAACTAAATGGTCCGGACACCTGACTTTAGCACTAATTTAGTGATTTAACAATTAACCAATTTGAATGATGTTCAAATGCATTTGCTTTTGTACAAAATGAAGGGGCATTGACAATCTGTTGTAAAGAAATAAGTTACTTTTGTGGAAGTTTATTGATGGGATTTTGAGAAGTCAGCCAAATCAATTGAAAAGAACTATAAGCTTTTTCAATAACGTGAAATCTTTGTGATGCTGTTCACATACAGTAATAGATCTCTCTCTCTCTCTCTCTCTCTCATTCTTTAGATTTAAATTAGTAACATTATCCAAACTTTGGAGAACTTTGGAGTGGTATTGCATTATTTTAAAAAAATATATGTATTATGTAATTTAATGAAACCAGAAAAATACAATAAAAGCCAAGAAACCTGAAAAGAATTTTAGTTTGTAAATAGTTATAGCAGCTCTAACCTTACTCAAGGGCTGCAATAAATATCTCTTAAATTGGGTGTTCATTGGGCTGTTGGAAAGACAAAATTTGGAAAAAGTTCTTTTTACCTACAACAATATTAAAAATAAATATCACATTATAAATGGTGTGCATTGTGCTTTTCACAAGTGTATTTATTCTGGTTTATTTTTATGTTATCATTTAACATAAGAACAGGCTGTCTAAATGCTGGATAGCCCAGAAGTAGCCTTGGCATTGCTATAACATTTCAGTTATTAGTTTTTGGCAGTGCTTTTTTCTAAAAGCAGCTTTTTAGAAAACACCTTTATTTTCACATCTGAAACTTTTACTTAATACATGCTGTGAATTTTAAATAATTATGTGATATGTTAATTTGTTTTATAAATGATTTTTGGTAATGTGATTTGTGGTCTAAGTAGCAGAAGACATAAGGTCTGGTTGCAGAGACTTGGATTTTCCACTGTGTACTTGTGGTGTGGAAGAGGTAGCCTGTGTAGGCAAGATCAGTTTTTGCTGAGAGGTGAAGTGGCTCTTTGAGCTGACATGGGTGGTGGCCTGGTGGTCGTATGTATGACGTCATTTACTTCAATGTTTGGAGTGACATCATATGTACGGCTGCTAAACTGCTACATGGGACTTCCAAAAATCTCTCATATGTTTGTTTTTTAGTCCTTCAAACCATAAGGTAAGACCAGTAGTACTTTTTCCATATTGAAATTTAGTAATCCTGGTAATATATTTGACTTCATTTACATTCAGTGATTAAAGAAGACAAGCAGCTTGCTCATGAATTACTTCTCATCTTTCCTCAGAATTATAAGTGTGATGACTCATGCCATGTACCACTACTACAGATGCTATCTGAAGCATTGCAGAATTAACGTTGTCCGTCTGCTTTAGAAAAACCTGGGCTTGATCTCGGCACTTTAAACCACACTGTTATGACACAAACGGAGCTCTTGCGGTTATGAACCATTCTATCTTCACAAGCACACTTTATCATGCTTTACAAGATTTGAAGAGCTTTTGAAGTATAAAATGGCTTACAGGCAGAACTTGCAGATATCTTTTAGCGGTCACGCTAAAATAAATGTAGAATATGTTCTTGTCTTCACTTCTTGCCGTTGCTGAGCATAAACCAATGTGCTCTTAGCTTGTCTTTCCATGTTGATACAGTCTATCAATAGTGCATTTTTATTTTTTACAGTGCATAACTACTGTGGGTGGACAAGAGCCTAACGCTGAACCAACTACAGACTTTTCTCTGGCTCCTGCTATGGGGGTGATGGAGGGGGAGCGCCAGATCATGACTGAATCTCAGTATAAATGTCTGGAGCTATTAAGCAGAGATGGGATACGCAATAAAACAGGTAGATTTAGAAACATTGTCTTAAATTAACTGTATACGTATGGCACCTGGGCAAACATTCACATGGTTAATATACTGACTTTTCTGAATTAAAATAATTAAAATTATAAAAGGAAAAATAAAAAAATAAATATTCTGACTAGCAAAGGAACACAATGGACATTTTGATACAGTAGCTACAGTAGTTACAGATAACCAATTGAAATGATTAGGCATGACCACAAATTAATCATCATTAATTTGAAATTAATCTGAGTCTCAAATTAATCAAAGCCTGATGTTCACTCTTTGCCGAAAATCACACTTACAGTGGGGCAAAAAAGTATTTAGTCACCCACCAATTGTTCACCCAAAAAAAGTTCTCCCACTTAAAAAGATGAGAGAGGCCTGTAATTTTCATCATAGGTATACCTCAACTATGAGAGACA
>JAOVVB010000030.1:7222253-7244159 GCA_028570985.1 Heterobranchus longifilis
AAGAGACGTGCACTAAGACCCAGCAGGGGAGACGATTACCCACAATTCCGCAGCACAAGAGAGAGAAAAACCGTTGGTTCAGTTGTGAACATGTGACGCTCGACGTCAAAACAAGAAGCGCATACGTGATGCATAATACTCGGTACTCGTAAACCAAGACTTTAATTTTCCAAGTCAAGAATTATTCAAAAACTTAATCAAACCGCGTTACTCGCAATCCGAGGTTTTACTGTACTTCACAATAATGTCACTTTGTGTTGTACTATCACATCAAATTCTGATAAAATACATTTGCAGTATGTTTGTGGTTGTAACTTGACAAAATCTGGAAAAGTTCAAGGAGTATGAACACTTTGGCAAGGCACTGTAATGATAAAAAAAATATCATTTGAGTAGTGGCCTTGGAAAACCCTTTACGTGGTAAAAATTTCTACTACTGTATACAGTATGATAAATTAGATGTGGAAAGCGCGTATAGTTAAGGGACCTTTCCCAAATTCTCAACCATTTTTGGTCACTTGACTCACATGCCTTAAAGCTATGCTTTAGCTATGAGATGTTAAGATGTAAATAGGAATTGCCTACAAACTGTGCCAAACTCAAAGTTGCTATTAGTGCTACTATTTAGTAGTTTTGTTCACTCAGTTGGATGTAGCTATTGTTGTGGATTTTCTCCACCGCCTGAATGAGTGGTTTTTACCACTGCTCCAGTAGAGACTCAAAGCTGTCCATGTCAACATTGTATAGCCCATTGTATATTTGATCTCTTTGCAGGCTTGAACCACCTGCAGAGTCGATCTTAAGATACTTATGAACTGCAAAGATGTTTTTAGTTGATGCCTTCATTTAAATCTTTTGAGCATGGCAAGGAGTTCTCCCACTCTAGCATACACCATATAAAACTTTGACGACGGTCCTTTGAGTTTTTATAATCCTGATGTCACACTGGTTCGGATTCAAATTCGAGAACGTAAGGCAGACGCCTTAGTACAAGGAATTGAAGTAATAGTCAGACCATTGCTGTTTTCTTTTCATGACTGCCAAATACTTTTGCTGAATGATCAGAATTAATCACAGGTTAAAGTTTTTGTTGTATTCTGCTGAATACAACAAAATGAAATGGAAATGTTTAATAAAAGAGACTGCATTAGCATCTTGGTGACTGGGCAGCTGTTTGGCAGCAGTTACAAGTGAACAAATACAAGTGCTTGTGTGAATGTCATGCAGCTGACATTATTTTTAGTAGTTTTAGTCATTTTTGCACAAACAGAATGCTTTGTTCAACATAACATATCTAAATAGATGATAAGTTCAAAAATATGAAATGAAATCTGTCAGAAACAATCAAGCCCACAGTGCTAATAAGGGGTTTAGTGACATAATGTGGACCGTTCTGTAAATGTAAAGACACTTTTAATTCTTATTTTTCTTCTGTGTGATGTTATAGGTTGGTTGTAAGGTGCTACAGTTCTTCAACATGTACATAGTGGGCTGTAACTATTTTTGGATGTTGTGTGAGGGCATCTATCTGCACACCCTTATCGTAGTGGCGGTTTTCGCCGAGGAGCAGCACCTTCACTGGTATTATCTTCTGGGCTGGGGTGAGTTACAGCACGGACCACATTTCTAGATAAAATCCTACATGGCTGCAACAGACTCATTACTCAAGTATTCATTTTCACTGCTTTTTAGAAAAAAGTGTGTTTTCTATAGTCAAAGCAAAAACTGATTCCAGACATTTTTTGCAACAAATAATGTGCTAAACCTCACTTCAGTTAACACTTGCTCATTTGGACAGTCTTGCGCAATGATCTGAAATAGATCCTTCTATAACATGGAAGTTAATGTCCATGAACACAGTGCTGCCTTTTTACCTCAGTGACCCCACATGTTATAATGGATGATGTTATGTCTACATCTGCGATGATGTACAAAAACAAGTCTAAGAAACTAAACTACACTAAAATACTCCAAGCAACTAACAATAATACATTGGAAGGATTTTGTTTTGCTTTAAAAGACAAGAAGAAGTACAGTATGGGGTATCAGGGTCAATTTTGGAAGGGAGCAAAAAAAAAGATTAAATTGATAAAAACTACAATTAACAGAAAGTGAACAAAAAGTGGTAACGTTTTATTACATCCATCATCTATACATATACAGCTTATCCTGTGTAGGGGAGTGGGAGGCTAGGAGCTTATCCCAGGGCGATCAGGGCACAGCGTGGGAGACACCCATAGCAGTGCACAAGCACACACACTCGCATCAGTCATACACTGCAGACAATTTGGAAAAGCCAGTTACCTTATACCACATGTCTTTGAACTGTGGGAGTAAACCAGGGTAGCTGGAGGAAACACACCAAGCACAGGGAGGACATGAAGAGGTACGATTCAACCCCCTAACACTGGAAGTGCAAGGCATTAGTGCTAACCATTAAGCCACCGTGCTACCAATTCCATTATAGTGAAAGAAAGTGTTTTATAATGATTTTTCCCCCACAGAATTGTTTTAAATAATGTGCAGTTGAATAGAATTCATTGGTTTGGATTCATCGTCAGACTAACAATGATTTAGCTTTACCTTCTGGCTTACTGTTTTCTTCCACTGCCATGACTTGACTGACAAGTCAGTATCCATCACCTATTCTAAACAAACCCTGTTTACCACAATGGCATGATGAAAAGGTACAGTACTCGCATCTCCAGAGTCCAGGGTTCGATCTTGGGTCTGTATGCATGGAGTTTCCATGTTCTCTCTGTTTCCATGTTCGCCTAGTGAGTTTCCTACAAGTGCTCTGGTTTCCTCACGAATTTCCCCTGCATGCTGTGTAGGCTGATTGGCATTTCCAAATTCACAATTGTGTGAGAGTGAGTGTGTGTGCTTGTGTACCCTTTTAATGGATTGGCACCTCGTATAGAGAGGGACCCTGCCTCGTAAAGTGAGTCTCCTTGGATAGGCTCCAGTCTTCCCACGACCAATACTGATAAGCGGTATAGTGAGAGAGTGTGTGAATTACTACATATTTGTAATGATACTGTAAAATAATGATCTTTACATGTTTACATTTCTGAGAATTTTTTTATTCAGTAGCCCAGCATTGCAATATGTAATAAAACTGAAAGTGACAAAACCTTTGGTTGTTAACAGGAAAACTAAATCAACCACAATGACCTTGAGGTTGTGTCAGACATTGCTGTGTAATTTACTTTTATGAATGGTCCGTTTTGTGTAGCTTACCAAGAGAACATTGGACCATTTTGCAAACTTGATAAATTAGCCAATTTACAGGCAGGGCACATTGTGCATTTATAAATGTGCCATCTCAAGCAATTGGGCTTAAATCATCATGGTTCATCAGTTGAGTTGCCACTTTCATTGTTATTATGACAACTTTTTGGAAAAAGCAAGCGGATGGATGCACCCGGAGATCATGGCACCATTGATAAAGTGGACATTATTGTTATGAATAAAGATGTTGCAATATTCTTGACCACTATTTGATATAGTTAACTAAGGTGATGATAGATCTGGATTAACTGTAGTCACAAAATCTCATTTTTTGTAAATGGTCCGAGTCCTAAATTTATGGAAACAATGAAGTATACATTAACAGCCTTTGAGCCATATGGTAGGAGTTAAATATTAATATCTCACTAATGCATGCTGGTAATTAATATAATTTAGATAAGTAACATTTATTTTCTTTATGTGTATGTTAAAGCAAACTAGTCAGTTCCACTAGGATTGGGGAGGATAATAAAGGTTCTCAAACTTACATTATAATCTCGATTTACCAACATTGTTTGCAAAGACGTTGTCATCGGGGCATGGGTTGATCAATGGTAGACTTGTTGCCAGCCATGCAGAACACCCAGGTTTGTGTCCCATCCAGAACCCTAAAGGGAGCAGCAAAAAGAACAAGAACAATACTGCTGGTCATCCTAATAATTAACATAAGTTAATAAGATATTAATACTTAATTATTACCAGAATTAATTGCTACCAAGGATGTGTAACGTATGTGGATGTACTAAGGATCAGTGCATGTGTCAATTCATGATTATCACATTAATTATGTATTAATATATTACTTTTTTGTGGACATATAGTAATTTAATATTAAAGATTCGTAAATGTAGTAATGGACCATTCAACATTCCAAAAAAAAAAAATGTATTACGCCATCATTTATTGTGCATTATAGATAATTAATTATTCATAATTTAATTTTGTTGTGCTACTGTATTGGCATACAAGTAATTTGCGTGTAATTATATCCATCTATTCTTCACACCATCTACTGTATATTATTAGGTGTTTGTACGATTTATAATAATAAGTCTGTACAGCTGTAGTACATATCATGAAGAGAGGAATTATGTTATTAACCACAACGAGTGCTCTTTGTGTTCTTGAAAAAATTAACCTATTTTCCGATATTCTCTCTTGTATACATGTCTTTTTAAAGGTTTTCCCCTGGTGCCTGCCTCCATCCATGCAGTGGCAAGGAAAAAATATTTTGATGACAAGTGAGTAATGTTTATTCCCCCCATGTGCTATAAATATTAGATTCCAAACTCAATGGGCAAATACACTCCCATCTGAAAGCATTGGAGCGATTCTTTTGTTTATGCTACTGTATATACTGAGTGCATTTTACTTTTTAGTTTTAAGTGTCATGTGCAAAAAAATTAAGTGATATGGTAAGTGTACATTGAGGCGCACATTGTGAGACGTGGGTACTGTACAGCTAAAAGGTATATGTCCAAAGATTAAAGGGGAGGAGAGATAAAAGATGAGGGGAATAGATTATTTACTGTATATACTGTACTGTATATACATACACTAAAATACAGAATGTTAGAATACTTCTAAGGACACTACATATACTTTACTGCCATCAAGGTCTGTCTTTCTGCAAATATATTAAAATACTGATCATATTTATTGTATATACAACACAGGAACAATCCTTGATGGCAGTAAAGTGTGTGTGTGTAGTGCCCTTAGAAGTATTGCAGCATAAACAAGTTACAGCAACATGAAGAAAAAGCCCATGAGTGTCGGTACAGTTAGGGTGTAAGAAGTGTTAATAAGTGATGACTGGAATATAGTTTATTCAGGATCCTGATGGGCAGCAGGTAGACGCTGTTCTTCAGTCTGCTGGTTATGGACTGAATGCTGTGGTACCATCTGTCTGATGTAAACAGCAAAGGTCTTTCATGTCTGCGTAGTGGATGATTGTGGTTTTTGTGATTTATGAGCCATCCTCAGACATTGAGTATGGAAGATGCCCTATAGACGAGGGAGTTTGTCACCATTATTGAGGTTTAGTGTTTTTTTTTTTGTTTGTTTTTTTGGTTTCACGGCAAAAAAGCAATATTTAAAATTTCAGCTTTTGTATGGACAACTAAATGTGCTAAACATGTTACAGCATGGCATCTTAGGTGGCAGATGATTATTTTGGGGCTAACAGATATTGAAACAGTAATTATTAATGTAAACAATACTATATATTTGAATACAATAATTGCATACAATAACTGCATAAATTTTGTGATCCACTGACATCACCAAGGCATGAATCAGGTCTTTTCCAGGCATGAACCACACCTTCTTTCAGGTGTTGTTTATATTAGCAAACTTCTCTCTCTTCAGACTTCTACTCACAAGGTTAATATATACTAAATTGGGTTAAGATCTGGTGAGATTGACCTGAACAGTATAAAACCTTTAGACAGACCTGGCAGACAGAATGTGTCTCTAGACTTTAAATTCATTGTGCTGTTATGATTGTGAGTTGCATCATCAATAAAGAATAGTGATCCCATTCAAGAAGCAGTCATGCAAACCCAAGTGATGACAATACCCCTCTATCATGTTTGACCAATTTTTTTTTTTTTCGGGAGATTGCAAAGGCAAGTCTTTGCCTCTTTCTAAAGGGCTTTTATCCTATAGACAGGTTTATAGTCTTCATTATAGTTAAACAACAAAGCCAGTCACAGTTGAAGCCAAGAGCTTAAATCACTAGTATTTGTCCAGAGCTACAATATTACTTATTTAAACAATCAACCTAACAGGGCATATCTGGGGCACAAGACACACCTGTCCATCATATGGACCAATATTAGTTTACTCGAGAGAAGAAAAAAAAGGTTGGTTTAAACAAAATTAATGTTTTAAGTTGTTTAACCCATCTAGATATACAGATGAATTAAAGATGAAATTCTGACCTATTATCACATACACATCTTATGGTCTCAAACCCAAATGTCTTCAGTCTGTAGCAAAAAAAAAGCCTGTAGCCTTGCTGTTACTTGTAGGTGACAGTAAGCTTTATTGTGATGCAGATTTTATCATCTTTTTTCACCAGTTGCTGGATGAGCGTTGAGACCCATCTGCTGTATGTGGTTCATGGACCTATTGTGGCAGCTTTAATAGTGAGTCTTCACCTTTAGTACCGTGTCAATTTCTTCATATTTTCATTTTATTTTATTGCTACTAAATTTACACCAAAAAATGTCATTATGTGGGTGAAACTTTCTTCAGTATTGTCACATTTATTATATAATTAGAGAAAAAACAAATATGTTGATGAATCATTTAGTTTTTTCCGCCTTGTGGTTCAGGATTGATTACAATATGAATTCTGCTACTTGAATAGTTTAGCCCAGAACCTGGTTGCCGTGGTCGGGTAGTTGAGATTTGGCTGCAGATGAATATTTCAACAAGCATTTAAATCAACATGGAAATGATGGATTAACGCATGAAGAGATAATTTGCATGGAGAGATCAAGGACATCTCCAAGTGTCTGCAATGTTGTTAGACATTAAAGCAGGAATCACTGCTGCAATTCTCTCCAGTGGCGTCTTCACTACATGTTAAGAATTAAGATGCCAAAAATTTTCAGTTTCACACAAAAGGGTACTACTTAAGAATATCTATTATGTCTGAAATAACATTATGTTAAATGAACACTTTACAGCATCCTCACTTTATCATTTTATTCTTTTTAATGAATAATGTCAGTGATTATTGAGGTTATTTTTTTTCTTTATGCTGAACTAATTTCTTCAGGTTTATAACTCACTGCTCTTTCATTAAAATCATATTAGGATTAAATTTGTTGCTGCCATGATCTGTTATTCACAGCAGGTGAATCTGTACAGCCATTCTGTGTTAAATTAAAATAAACTGATTTTATCATTAGGAATCTTCCTTTAATCAGTGATTATAAATGAACCTTCTGTCACCATTCTCCATCACAGGTGAACCTGTTCTTTCTGCTGAACATTGTGAGGGTCTTGGTGCTGAAGCTAAAGGATACCCATCGTGCAGAGTCCAACATGTACATGAAAGCAGTACGCGCCACTCTCATTCTTGTACCATTGCTGGGAATCCAATTTGTCATATTTCCGTGGAGGCCAGAAAACCGCTTGGCTGGAGAAGTATATGACTATATCATGCACATATTACTGCATTACCAGGTAAATGAGATAAATATACTTGCCTGTGTTTTATTGTCTGGTTGGGTGAATATTAAAAAACCTTTTTAATTACTTGCCTTCACTGTTTACAATCTTAAGGGCTTGCTGGTGGCAACAATATTCTGCTTCTTTAATGGAGAGGTAAGCATTAAGGAAACACCCCACAATGGTACTGTATCTCTTGAGTGAATTAATTATCAGGTTTTTGCAAAGAAAGCTGCTAGCTAAAGAATCTTTCTTTCTTTCTTTCTTTCTTTAAACTTTTTGATAGAGTTTTGTACCTACACAGAGAGAAGGAAATGTCTAATCAATACACTTTTAAAGGATTCATTGAATATTACGTGAATATTGTTCCTTCTTAGACTTCTGCTTAAAAATAAATCCAAATAATAATCAGTGAGGCACATTGTCACGGCGCGAAGCATTCTCGCTTCGCCATAACAGGGTCCTAGTTTCAGTTTTGAACACGGGTTACTGTATGTGTTGTGTCACGTTTCGAAGTGATTTGACTACACTAAATCTAAGACTAAGGTGTGAATGGTTTTGTAAAGGTGTGTGTGTGTGCGTGTGTGGTGCCTTGCTCTGAATTGGCATCTCAGATAGGGTGTGTATCCACCTCACACCCAGCTTTCTGTTTATACCTTCAGGATTCATCATGACTTTGACCAAAATAGAGCACTTACTGAATATGAATGAATGACTGAATGAATGTACTGTATACTGAGCTATGGGTCACTCCATGAAAACCGAAGCCATTTGCTCTTCATGTGACACTTGCAACGTTTTGTGCAAAGTATAGTGAACAGTGTTGGGGGACGTTACTTTTTAAAGTAAATAATTACATTACAAAATTACTATCTTTAAAAAATAATCAGTTATATTACAGCATTAATAAAAGTAACTAGTTCGAGTACTTTTCCATTGCAGAAAATTAAAACGCCTTCGTGTTTCCTCATGCATGTTGTTTTAGTCAAGATCTTTATAATTATTCTACCATCATCACTCAGCGAAGTTTGGCCCATAATCTGTTAACTACTAATACCCCTATCTCACCTACGCGCTTTTGTGCTGTGGTCGTACAGTAAGTACGTTTCATTAAGATGCACCGCGAGTGCTGCGATTACGTCTCATACCGTCAGACGGTCACTCATGGCTTCTCACCGCGAGCCAAACCAGATAGGTGAGATAGGGGTATAACAGCAGAAATAATAGAGGGGGGCGGGTTATCTGGGACGGGGCTTGTAGGACGACTTTCTCACACACACTAACGGGATAAATGCTGTCTGGCTCACGGATTACATAAATTGTCTGAATAACGGACTACATTTTTGAAAATATAACTAAATAACTGAGTACTTACTGTAAGTGGCGGACCTAACGCATTAGATTACTCGTTACATCATAAAAGTACTCTAGCGCGGTACTTTGTAACGTGTTACACCCAACACTGATAGTAAAGATGCTCACTTAATATATTACAATTATGATATCATAAATAACAAAGTCCAACCTCAGTTTCATAGTGATGGACTTCAGTGCTCTGATTGAATTGAAAATGGACTAAATATTTATATTGAAATAGTTAACAGATCTTGAAAAGTTGAAAATCAAAACTGTTTAAGACAGTTACATTATTAAAAAAAAGGTAAAAAAACAAAAAAAAAACATTTGTCTATGCTTATGACAGGATCTTTTATGCTAGAGCAAGAAAAGCTGATTTTCCCCGGGTAATATCCAATGTAGGATTATATGTATAGGAATAAATACATCTTTCAATTTTTCATTCAGAAAGAAAACACATTAGCAGTAGCAGTTCTCATGACTGCAGCTTTTTTAGCACTGACCACATTAGATCTCATCTGTTCTACTGAGATTTTCTATTTATTAAAATGCTTTTTTAAAATAACAGCGTAAATCTGTTTCTCTGGCATTGTGCAGAAAGGTGCACTGTCCTCAAGTTATTTACTAATAATTTTTGGATAAAATTTCTATTTAAGCAAAAACATCAAGAAAAAAATACCCTGTTAAGTAGTTAGTCTAGTATTTTTATTTTGCAATGTGTTGATGCTAGTGGCATTTTATTTACCAATCATGTCTTCTTTATGTTTCTGGGTGAATTCCTTAGTTTACCCCTTTTTAGCCAACGCACTGGCTCATACATCCCTAAGGTCACTTTTTCCTGTAGTGCTGACAGAATGACAAGTGAAAAAATCAACCACATTAGACAGTTTTACTGATGCTTGACGCTAACGAGTGTTTTGGGTGAGGCAAGCACCACTGGGAAACTATGACTGTAAAGCATTACAACCCCCTGTTATTTTTCTCCCCGGTTTCCTCAGTGTGAAATACACACACACACACACACACACACACACACACACACACACACACACACACACACACAGATTTACTTGTCATAGTATCCTTGTAAGAAGCCCTTACTAACATAATTACTAATTAATGCAGCTTAATATAATTTAATTTATTAAACAAAATTTGCCTTAAAAAAAAAGGCTCCACAAAAATAAATTAAACTGCATGTAATTCTTTAAAAGAGTCGTGTTCAAAAGTACCCACACTTTCATTTCTGTGTTTTTGTTTAGAATAATAAAAATGTAAAACATAATAAAGTAATAGTTTCCTGTATGACTTTATCAGTCTCTCACATTGTTGTTGAGGACTTTTACCCCATTCTTCTTCATACCATTGCTTCAGTTCATAGAGGTTATACACAGCTCTGTTAAGGTCCCACCACAGCATGACTAGGCCATTCCAAAACCTTGATTCTTTTATTTTTCAGCCATTTTGATGTAGATGTACTGGTGTGCTACATTCATTATCCTGTTACATAACCCAATTACGACCAAGTTTTAGCTGTCAGGCAGCTCAAAGGCACATTTGCCTTTATAATATTCTGGTATACAGATGAGGTCATGGTCAACTCAATGATTGCAAAGTGCCCAGGTCATGTGGCTGCAAAATAAGCCTGAATCATCACCCCTGCATCGCCGTACTTGACAGAGGGTATGATGTGTTTTTGTTGAAATACTGGGCATTAGGGTCAAATAAGTCCACTTTGATCTCATTTGTCCATAAGACATTGTTCCAGAAGTGTTGTGGTTTGTTCAGATGCAGTTTTGTAAACCTCAGTTGCGTTCCATTTAAACAGAAGAGGCTTTTTCCCGGCAACCCTTCCAAACAAACCGTAATTGTTCAGTCTTCTTCTAATTGTACTGTCATCTACACTAACATTTAACATGCTAAGTTGTGGCCTGTATGGTCTGAAATGTAGTTCTTGGTTTTTTGCATTTCTGGGACATCTTCAGCTTTCTTGCTGTCTTGAATAATCTTTCTTGCTATAGAATGTTGAACTCCAAATTGTTTGGAAATGATTTTATAACCCTTTCCAGATTGATTTGGAGCAACAGTTGTTTCTCTAATACTATTGCGTGTCTGTTTCCCTCTTGGCATTGTATTAACACACACCTGAATGCTCCAGACCAGCAAACTACCAAAACTTCTTTATAGAGGTCTGCAAACCTGCTGATGATCACTTAATAAAGGGCTGATGATTAGCAGCACTTGGGAGCAACTCACCATCTTAAATCCTGTTTCTTTATGGTATTTTTATGAAATAAATAATTGCACGGTGAAAAAAAGTTATATGCTTTTGTTTGTCGCTAGGTTGTATTTGCCTGAGACCCGCTGTGATCAGATGATTTGCATTACGTAAAACATAGAATTAACAGAGGGAGGTACTCACTTTTGAACATCAGTGTAAGCATAGTGTGTAAGCATAATTTAAGATAATTAGGAACATTTTGTCTTTATCTATAATTCATCTATATTAAAGCATCTTGAAATGCTCTGTATGGCAGATCTATTAACTTTTTTTTAAAAGTTTAGATAGAGATAAAGTATTCCTGTTATTTTCAATTATGTGTTAATTTTTTTTTTTTACTACTGTTTTGTTTGAAAAAAAACAAAAGATAATGAATGTGCCATAAAGAACATTTCATGATGCTTTATTATCTATGCACTGTAGGCACCATCAAGTTTTTTTTTTTTTTACTAGGATAATATTTTATTCTTGACTTGGATGTACTGTATGTTTGATCCTTAGTCAGAACTTCCTGGAACCAGATTTTTGGGCCAAATATCTTGATACTGCAGATTCAAAAAAAAGCCTCAAAGTATACGTGAGACATCAGTGATACATCACTATGTCCATTGTTGTGCCAAATTTGAAAATTAGAATTTTTAAATCACCATGATGTAAGTCACTCTGGATTAGAATTTGTGCCATGTGCTTTAAATGACACGAGAGCTTTTCCTTGTGATTCTTGTTTTTCACTGAGCATGATTAAAACTGATATTGAATCAAATGCATCTTTAAGATGTTAATAAAATGTGTTTTTTTATGGTTAATGTACCTTAATTTAAAATGTTTTAGGGTATCAATGAGTTTGACAAATATGTATTTTAAAGGAAAATAATTATTAAATAAGTCCCTATGAATTATTCCTATGATATTTTAGTCTCAAATTGGGGAAATGGATGTTTATTTAATAAAAATATATATTTTGTCAATTTTTTCTACTTTGGAATATTGTTTTGTACAACAAGCTACTAACCTTGTCTCTTGTCCTTGGTTGATCTGTGAAGCTGTCAAGAATCGGAATGACATCATTAAAAGATCAGATCCCCTCTTTCACTGCGCATTATCATATGCTTTCAGTTAACATCAGCTGAATTCTGTCTGGTCAGCAAGGTGGCAGTTTGCATGAAACAGAGTACTGAATACTGACAGGTACTACCTGACGAGCCTAAAGAAATTTAGCAGATTTAAAGTACAAGAGGGACAGTGTCGATCATGGTGTGATTAGAGGTCACACTTGTATTGTATGCTTAGCATGTATTTACTGTCAGGGATAAGAATGCATTCAACTGATCAGAAATAAATCATATTAGATTTCACCGCCTTCTCCTTTTCACCCAGGTATAACTTTTTTTTCTTGGAATTGTCACATGATGAAAAAAAAAAACCCTCCAATCTTTATACTAAATGACCTCTCTGGCCTCCTCTTCTCAGGTCCAGGCTACTCTGAAGAGGCACTGGACTCAGTACAAGGTGCAGTGGGGACAACGACGCCGTGAACACTGGTCCATGCGCTCTACTTCCTACACCACTACATCCATCACAGAGGTGCCTGCTTTCATGTTTCACTACGACAACAACAGCGAACACTTAAATGGCAGACAAGTCGATGACTCAGCGTGAACGGGTGGCTCTCAAGGTCAAACACACCCACATCTGAGGCACAAACCACCAGAGAAGTACATAATAAAGTTTTTTTTTTTTTTTTTTTTTTAAAGAATGCCATAAGAAAAAAAAGGAAACTAAGGAAACTGGAGAGTCTATTACTAGGAGATGACATGTACGTCCTTGCAGATTCTTCCATCTCAGGGCAACAATTTGACACCCAGTACATGTGAGTTGGCAGCGTTGTCTCGGCGAGACGTGTCATGAAGTGTACACTACCGTTCAAAAGTTTGGAATCATCTGTTATATATTCAAAAAACTGTATATTATTTTACTTACTTAAACATATATCATTTATTAAACACAGAGAAGTATTTTTAGAGGTTTATATAGTATTTAAAATGTTTTAGGAAAAACAGTGTTATTAAATGCTAAAACATATGCAGAAAATATTTATATGACAAGAGTTGTTGAATTCTTAAAACCGGTTGGTTGAAAGGTGTTGATTAAGTTTCTATAACAGCAGCACTTACAGTAGAGCTGGCTATAATTCACCTCGAGGGATTACATTATTACACCAACTCTAATATGTTATCAGATCTATAGTACAAATGGCATGGCAGTCCACAGTAATAATAAACAGCTAAATTTATCTTGTAATTTAACAAAGAAAAACATTATTATTGATATAGTAATTTCTATAAAGAGATGTTTATTTAACAAACTTTCAAGCTTCTTTGTAGCATGACAAGCTGTGTTGTATATTGTCTTAGTAACTTAAAGAAAGAGGGGCTGGTCAGCGAATGAGTCTTTATAGCTGCTATAATACAAGTCATAACAGGAGCTAAGTTTTTTTACATTCCAAAACATTTAGTATAACCATACACAGACAGAAAAGTATGACATGTTATTCGTCGATAAATAAATTATTGTACTCGTTCGGAAACTGGTGTAGTATCGTCTCATCGTCTGTACAGCTTTATCTTGTACACAGGGTCGTGGGGGGCCTGGAGCCTATCCCAGATGAGTTAGGGCACGAGTTGGGGTACACCCTGGACATGGTGCCTATCCATTGCAGGGCACACACACATACACTCACGCTCATTTACACATTATGGGCAATTTGGGAACACCAACCAGCCTAATCGGCATGTTTTTAGGCTATGGGAGGAAACCCGGATTAAACCCACCAACCACGGGGGAAACATGCAAATTTCATGGGCACAGACCCCAAGGCAGGAAGCAAACCCAGACCCTGGAGGTGTATGGTGACAGTGCTAACCCCTAAGCTGCAGTGCCACCACTGGTGTAATATTTTAGGGATATAACACTTTGGGCATGTTATTAGTGGGAAATGGTCAAATGGTAATATTCAGGATGGTAATATTACCTTTATTTAATGTCATGCCACATCATTCCATGCCATCCGTAGCTACAGTATATTTACATGAGCAATATTTATTTCCTCTGATTGAAATAATTCTGAAAAAAGATTCCAACATAACTGTCTGCATGAATGCTGATCCAGTAAGATTCAATAACGTCTACATGCACAAAGCAATTAACCTGAATCTAGCTTTTTTGACATGTGCAAAATGGTTCTGCCTGGTGTGAAGCATTTATTCTGCTGGACAGAATACAAAGAAGTAGTCTTTTTTTCCCCTCCAACTTTGAGGTTAGGTCAGGCTTCTCATCTTTTCAGACAAATTCTGCCTTCTGTGTTGTTTGGTTACAAAAAAATCACTTTTATTTCTGATCAGTTGAATGCTTTATTACTTGTGAAATGTAAGCCAATCAGTGCTCCTTCCTCAGCCAAATAGTGAGAGGATGAAAGTAAAGACTGATGGGAGAGAGTTGTTCTCAGAGTTTATGGGTAAAAAATGGGAGCACAATTTCCTTCCTGGAAACTCGTCATATCACCTAATGTTACCTTCACATGGAGTAAACGTGAAAAAGATTATTTATTCATTTCCAAGAGAGAAATGACCAAATCAAGTATCTACATGATTAAAAGTCATCTAATGAATTGATTAAAGATTTACACTAATCCTCTTATTCCCATTCAAATGTCATTCTGATCAGGGAGGATCGCGTCAGACTGCTCAAAATGAAGTGGTGCATTTTTATTACGATTAGGCCATTATTCCCGTTATTAGTGTAATATTAGGGTCCATGTAAATGCCCATAGTTTATTATCACACATTTATATCTCAATATGTATTCTGCATAATTTTGCTAGAACATTCTCAATACATGTTTCTCAGACATTTACATCTACAGTGCTGTACATAATTATGGACATATCTATGTTTTTATTTTTGGTTTTCTACAAATACATTAAAGGTTATGAAGCTATATTACTGAAAGTATTCATTCCAAATTTTTGAATTGTACTGTACAGTATATGTATATAAGTTTTATCTACAATTGTGCTGCTTAAAACAGGCAAAACACTGTGGTGGCATTCCAGAAGAATGTGACAGATTTTTATTGCTAATTCGTCCTAAAACTTTTTGGACCTATACTCACCAACAAACTATGTCGCTTCACCGAAACCAAAGGGTGTGTGTCAGCTTGATGGATGTCAAGAGGCCATTCATTTTTGGGAAGTAAAAGACTAAAATGATCCTCCAGTGGATATGGGCCATTTGGTAAATGTCTTACAAAATGTGGAAAAGTTCCGCTGTGCCTACGGTCTGGATTCATGTACATAATTTCATCAGGTTGAATTTTAAAGTGTTAAAGTACGTGGCAAGGTTTTTTTTTTTTTTTTTTAAAGCTATAAATCATTGTCAGTGTTGTGAGACTTTTGCCTTTTCTGTTTGTAGCAGTTTATTTTTTACTGTCTGTATCACAAGAGAGAGAGAGAATATTTTTAGTAGCGTTTAATGCTTTATAAGCTTTAAAAAGACGCTGCTGAAAAGACTTATAAGCACAGAGTGCAAATGCATTCTAAAAACACAAAAATGAATGTCTGAATGAGTGTGTGGTAAAAAAAAAAGCTCTTTGATTTTTATGTTTAAAGGCCCTTTATTGCATCAAAGCCGATATTGTCCAAAAAAAGCTTCTCCATCTGCATTGAAAGAGAGACGTAGGTTATCAGGATGGTATGTCATTTATATGTTCCTCAAAGATACACGTAGACCTCGTCCAGCATCCTGTGAGTTAATTATCCTGTATTGTTAAATATAATGACATTCACTCCAATATATTTAAGGTTTTTCACAGGTCAGTGTTATTGATTTCCCGACTTTCTATTGTACTTCTTTTTATTTAAGAGTGAAGTTTAGCCTGTATATGTGCTTTGTATACATTTATTGTATTTGGAGAGTTTGAAACACTCTTGACGGGTCAAATTTCTTTGTGAATTCTGTCAGGATACTGGACCTGATATTTACCATGTAAATGTTTATAGCTAAACATGGTGTTGGTTTATCATGGTGTGCATACTGCCAGCAAATCATGACGCTTGTTTAAAGCACATATGGTATTATAAAGCTAAAGTTTTCTTCGACATTTATCAAACGCCTACAGCTTTTGCCATTCTGTTGAATAAATCGGACAACTATCTAAATGTCAGACTTTCAGACTAACCAATATTGGACTTACTTATGTAATATTGTGATCTAAATTGGATATAGGTATACTTTTTATTATTTTATTTAAGGTGGGTTATACCCTTTTACTCCCCGTACATTTTTGCACATTCTATCTATTTTTAGAGCTCCGGATAATTAATGCAGCTGTTTATTTAAATAATAACTGTTGCAATAGATTCCTGAGCAAGTGTAAATGAAATTAAACTTTGGCCCTGATTTGCTCATTATACCTGGTAGCCACATTGGGCATTTGTGGCTCAGCGTTGGTTTCTCGCCTGCCATACAGAAAGCCCGGGTTCGATTCCTACATAGTGCCCAAACCCCAGCCACTGGAATCAGTGTCGGCCCCAAGTCTGGATAAAATGGAAGGGTTGCGTCAGGAAGGGCATCCGGTGTAAAACCTGTGCCAAGTCGTGCAGATCAGATGGTTTGCTGTGGCGACCCCTTAACGGAAGCAGCCAAAAGAGTAACAACAACAATCTAATAACCACAATGAGTTCAGATCTCCTTGAGAAAATGAAACTCAGGAATAATGCATACTAAAGTCATTGAAGCTGGCCAAAAACTACGGTGGCAGAGAAGTGCAAAACAAAATAACCAAATAACAAAACCAGAAACCAAATAATAGAAACAAAATAACAAATGAGAAAACACAGTGACACAAAGACATCTCTCAAGATCAAAGACAGACTCAAGATCAGCTGTAAGAATTTAGTCGCAAACCACGCCATCCTTGACCGGCTTGTTGATTCTTACCGCTGATTAAACGAGACATCTGTCACTCAAGATATACAGGAAGTACTGCAGCCCCCCAGCATTTGAACATCAGTGAGGCTGCAGTACTTCTTGTATATCTTGAGTGACAAATTTCTCATCCAATCAGTGATAAGAATTTAATTAATTTAAATCTTTTTCCTGTTTGTCTCAATTTGCCGTTGTTTTATAATTCATTTTGTTTTCGGATTTGTTATTTTCTTTTTGGATTTGTTAATTAGTCTTTGTTTTTAGTTTTATTTTGTTTTTGAATTTGATACTTTTTCTTTTTTGGTTTTGTAATTTTGTGTTGCACTTTTTGGCCAAAGTAAAAAAAAAAATAATAATTAAATATGATATTAATACATTAATAAAGTTTTGGTGGAAATCAATTAATTTTGCACCGCAGTGCGATTTACTGCAGCCTAAAATTTCACTTTTAGGACCAAGATTGCATGATACAACTAGAGAACATGCATTGATTATTATTTAAAAATTTCTGGTTGTAGCTTTAATGCATGGTGCTGGTACGTATAGCTCAAATCCTTTGATATTTATGTAATGCACTAGTTGATGCCAGCATGTTACATCTCTACAGTAGTATGACTGAACATTTGAAGCTTCCTGACAAAACATTACCAATCATGTCACTTTGATCATATTGAGCTCAGATTGCAATTTAAAGAAGATTTTTCTCTTTATCTTCAGTGCCGGAAAGAAGCACACAGTTTTCAGTTTTTTTTACACACACACACACACACACACACACACACACACACACACACACACAAAATACAAGAAGTCTTGGGGACCCACGTTCTTCATATACATTTTGTCATTTTGTGTGTTTGTCAGTAAATTCAGAAAGAACATAGTAACAATTATTTTCCAAAGCAATTTGGTACACTTTTAATAGAGAATGTAATATACAGTATTTTTAAAAAACATACTACTTTTCGAATGGAGTAATATTTGACCAACCATCGAATTTCTTGAAATAAAAATAAAACTGCACCTCATTGTTTCTGAGAGATCTATATAGTATAAACATATAAATAGAATTATTGTGCAATGTTTGTGGGAAAATAGTCAGATGTCTCTTATCACAACACTTTTTGTAACCTAAAGATCTAACGTCTTGATTGATTGCATTCAGCTACTGATCTCTGCTATTGATGTCAAACCCCAGACAGCACCGTGAGCTATTTCTGGTAGAGGTGTGACTAATCATCTACATGCACAGGTGCTGAGTTCCATCTGAAACAAGCTCAGATGGAACTCAGATTAACAAACACTTTGTGATTGATGTTCATCTTTTCATTAGTCGTTTGGGGTTAATTAAATGCCCTTAATTTGAAGTTACAAGGTGTATTTTGATAGTCTTTTACCATAGCTTTTACCATCAAATAAATTAAGTATAACAGATGCACTTAAAACCCTTAGAAGGAAAGTCTGCAAAGTATATGGAGGATTTTCTTGCTTTTTTTTCCCACGTGGCTGTGGTGCTATCATCACTTAAAAAAAGGATCAAATTGATGTGAAAAAATATTTGTCTTTAAATAGTTATCAATGTAAATGTTTTTTTTTTGATGCTTTAAACTGAACAAAAATATGTATAAATGTGTGCAGATATGTTAATTTATTAACCTATTGAGATATGAATGTTCTCATACGAGGACATGAAAGTTTCTCCCAACTACAGTGTTTACATACTGTATCATTGTTTGATCCTTTTATCATATGAGGATATACTTTCGCTAAAATTCTTTCTGTTTGAAAACATTAAGTTCATAGTTATGAGAGTATGAAGGGCTGGATAAGTTCAGGAGCAACAACAGATGCTTGTCTCATGCATACACTATATATTATATAATATAATATATAGGCTAACTACTCTGCATAACCAGCATCATAAACTGCATGCAAAGTTTACAAACAAATATATGTCAATTTTATACTAGTTACATATTTACATACGCCACAAGACACACCAGCAGAAATATTAACTTATTTTCCGGAAAATGAAATTCTTTAATATGAGCTGGTTGTTGTTGTTGTTGTTATTATTATTGTTATTATTATAATTATTATTATTATTATTATTATAATTATTATTATTATTGCATAGTTAAATATAGTTCTCTATCACAACCATTTATTCTGTGAAAATATTAATTGATTAATTATTGTATCTATACCTTAAAAATGACAGAAAAGGTTTCTGTTTGCATTGAATTCTTCACACCTCACCTTTATGAGCTACTTTTTTTTTTAAGAAAGGAAAAGGATTTTTTTTTAAAGGAACATGAAGAAATAAACATTGACAATCAGTTTACCCAATAAATTTATTTTTTTTATGAAATAACTAGCATGAGTTATGATTTTTTTTTAGCAGTTTATTTATTTTTGGCATTAGGTGGCATTCTCAATAAAGCCTGACAATAATTTTTTGCAAACAATGATTTGTCCATTGACATAAATATTTGACATGTGATAGCTGTTACACTGTGAAAATGTTTCTTCTTCATACAGTACATGTCCTCTTTTTTTGCTGTTATTCAAAGAACTGTCTGTTTCTTTTTTGCTAATGGTTTGTAAAGCTATTCTTATAAATACTCATTTAAATGCTATGCTGTGGTGTGTTCCTTTACCAGCCAAACTATATTATAGTAAAGTCCTATAGATGATGGTTTAAATGTAACACATGTATACACACATATTTACTAGAGTAATTTAGTTTAAAGTGAGAATCAACAAAAATAGTTTAAAAAAATGTCTACATAAATCAGGAAAATGATACTTACAAATATGTTTGTTGTGGTTGTTAGATTTTTGGATATTGATCAATTATATCTCCAATTTCCATCCAATGTTATTGTTCATTATTTATATTAAAACTTTGAATAATTTAGGAAAGATTTAAAAAAAAAAACACAATTAATGCCAGGGGTGCTTGATCAAGTTGGGATAGCGTATCAAAGTTATATAATAAAGGTAATGTGCAGGAGTTCAGTGTTATTTCAACAGTGAATTGTTAATGATATTTCCTGCATTAGTACATAGTAAATGAAATATAATAAATCATCATCTGAAGCAAATATGATATAATGTTCAAATCCTGACATGACAGTAAGAATATTTCAGTGTTTGGAATGTTAAAGTGGTAACAAGTTAAGTGTGCAAACAAATCAGAGTTAGAGTGAATGTAAAAGTGCACCTCAGCATTATGGCATATGAACATTCAGCATCTCTATAGTGTAATGTATTTTTAATAAAACACCCAGGCAACATAGATCATATATCACACTGCTGCAGAAGAAGACACAACAGGCAATAATTGTAAAACCAGCAGCCCACATGATACTTTTGATATTTTCACGCACATGTATCTCTCTGTCCTTTTGCTTATTTTTAATAGTGGAGGAACGATTGTTTTACGCATGTTTCCTTATAAAACCAGTAACTGAAACCATGAATTTAAAACAAACTTCTGTTGCAGGTTTTGGAGAGCACCAGTCAGTTGTGACAAGGATTTAATATCTATACTCAATTTATTTCTATACTCAATTATAATTTTTAAAAAATGGATTCTTAGCTTGCTAAATCTTGTTTGAAATATACCGGCGCATAAAGGTTTCTTTATGTTAAGGTTTCTGCCTAAGATAAAGAGAGCAAACTGAACCATGTTGCTATTTGTATGTAATACAATGTATAATGTCTTTTATTCTTCCATAATTTTATATATATACTGTATTTTTTTTTCATCTATAATTAAGCCTTAATAATACAATTGCTAGGAATATTGATAACAATTCCGATAAACGCAATGGTAATAGGACAACGTCTGGCCTGGAAAAACAAACGTTGAGGATTTTAATATGTTATTGTGCCATTGTTATGTTCTTTATTACAGTGACCATTCACCATAAAAGCATCTCATACTGTACATGCTCATAAAAGTGCTCATACAAAGCACAACATTTATTTCCTTCCAAAGATGCATACATTTTTGGGCAAGATTTTATACTGATGAGAATCTGCAGACTCCATCAAAGCTTCCAGCCAAAACACCCTCCATCCCAAAAAAATAAGTTTTCAGTCAGAGAATATTGCAATATGGATTTCTTAACTTTCAAAACTACTTTATCCTGGTCATGGTAGATTTAGACCCTATTCCATTAACATTGGGCTTATGTTCATACACTCGTTCACACTTGGGGTAATTTAGGGAAGCCAATCTACTGCCATGTTTTTTTGGAAATTGAAACTGAAACAAGAACAAAAAGATAATGATCGGAAGGTTGAGGGTTCAAGGCCCAGCTCCAACAAGTGACCACTGTTAGTACCCTTGAGCAAGGCCCTTAACCCTATCTGCTCCAGGGGCACTGTACTATATCATGACTGGCCCTGGACTCTGACACCAACTTCCTAAGCTGGGATGTACAAAGCAAGAATTTGACTACGTAGTTATGTCACAAATATAACTATTGAGTTGACTCGTGTTGGGTTGGAGAGGAGATTTAACATGATGGATGATAAGCAAGTTTAAGTACAGTATTTAGATATATTTAGTTAAGATATTTAGATATTTATGTTCAGCATAAAACAAGTTAACTGAGAACACAGACAGAAGGAAGGTGGGAGAGTGAAGTATCTGCTCATGTATCACGGCTGTACGTAAAACCATTTAGTCTGTGTCAAGTCTTGGACACAGATGTGAAGCAGTGATACCTGGATGCATTTATAGCCAGAAGGTACAACATAATCCATGGTTGTAGCAACAGGAAGTTGCTGATTGGC
>JAOVVB010000030.1:7251446-7278178 GCA_028570985.1 Heterobranchus longifilis
AAAAGGCAAAAAGAGAGGAACTATTTTGTTGACGTACAACAACTTCATTAAAGACGTTAGTAGTCACAGACTATACTGTTATTTTCATTATTTCTATCTTCCAGATTATTCTTTGGGCAGCATCATGACGTATGCATCCTTCATGGTTTGTCTCAAACCATTCGAATAAATGTACCTTCAGGGGCAGCTAAAATAAACCGACTGATGTTTTTCTGAGAAAAAAAGGCATCTGTGTGAGGTTTTACTTTTGGCATGCCCATCTAATGATTTTCTGCAGACAATTTTTTTCACCCTCATTTTCCTCGTAATTCAGTCATGCCGAATTCCCACCCACCAGTTAGGTCGCTCCAACCATACGACCGTTATCATCAAACATACAGGCTGAACACGCTTTTCACATCAAGGCATCGACATTGTTCTGTGACAGCACAAGCAGCACTTTGAAACATAGTTTGAGCAAAAGGCTATCCATCCCCATATACATTAGCTTACAAAATGACTGGTTCGTGTTGACGGGGGAGAGAATAGACAATGTTACTCTATTGGACTCCTGACCACAGATGGCTGTTACAAAAATGCTTCAAGGTAGATTATATTGGAATTTTATGAAAGCAAGCACTAAACCAACATAAACAGTTGTATGAAGAAACTGATGCTGTGGCGGATTTCTTTCTAAACCAGACAGTGGATTTATCAGTGACGGTCATAGGGTCCCAAAGAATCCACCTCACTCACCATTTAGAATACATTTATGACAAGAAGATTGTATTCACCTTCTGTCTGTAAAAAACCCAGCTTTCTTATTCAACATTTTCTATGTACCTAAAATCATGTGTGTAATTGTTTAATGTAGAAAAGAGTGAATCAACTTCAGCTGGATTTTCATAGGCAGGATTACATTTGCTCTGATATTGTTCATTTATTCCTGGAGATCTCCTGGATCTCAGGAGACATAAGGCACAAGGCGGGGTACATACTGGACAGGGTGCCAACCCATCGCTAGGCAGACAAGCTGGGCACACATTGTGAGAATTAAAATTACACAATAGTGTTCTTCTCAGTCTTAAACAAAAGAGTTACAGCTTTTCTGCTTACCTTAGTTGGAATTCTGAGCACATTATCACTAGAAACACTTAAAAACTGGCCCTGAAAGTACTCCTCCCATATAACGGTCAGTTATCACTGGGTATGTTAATAAATTTTTAAAACCTTACTCAACTGATTTGAGGCCGCTTTAAGACAGACGTTTGCTTTGGACCCAACCTCACAAAACCAATCTTATAACTCCAAATCAGCTTAAGATGATAAATTGGATTAACCGTGTTAATAGCCAGTGACGTCAAATGAAAACTTAAATTAGATAAGCTTTGTTATTGCAAAAGAAATGTGGAGCATTGTTCTCCCCTTCTGCTAAAACCTGATATACTGACAGCCATTTTCAATAAACAATCGGGAAACATGTTACAGCCATGGTTTCGGTGGGTTGCCACACCCTATACTACCCAAACAAATTTGTGTGCGGATCAGATGGGCCCCTGTGGCGACTCCTTGACGAGAGCAACCGGAAGAAAAGTAGATTGGTGGCATGCACAAAATAGTGAAGACGGGGGTTTTGCATCTTCACATCAGACTTTTGGTTCGGTGCCAGCCTCGATCGTGGGCTTTTGTGTCTTAGGTTTGGCATGATGAAGTGCTGAAAACTGTGAGTTGTATTTAAGAGCCAAAAATAATAATCACACGCAAAATTCCATCGCTTCACTTTTCTTTTCTCTTGTGACTGAATAATGTAATTTTTTTCTGTTTTAATTATAGACGCTTCATACTGCTGAGTGCCCGGGGGAATAACGAGAAATGTGTAAAGGGTTCTGCAGTTTAACTCCAAACCCTGGAAGGTGCAAGAGCCTGATTGCACACACATAAACTGGTGATTAAGTATTAATTAAAAAAAAAAAAGCATTTGATTAAAAAGGCAGCTGATCTGCTCTGCGGTTGGACTCTTTACCAAGTAAAGCTGACGGTCCTGAGGGAGAAGTTAGCGCTGGACTAAGCAGCCAGTAACGTGTTAATGAAACTTTATCAGCATGTTAGCAAAACCTTTGAAGTCCTGCAGGATTTGGTACACAATAACACACAGGCCTAATTGACTACTTCCTACTCCCACTGCCAGCAACTTCCAAATGTGATTATGGGAAAAGATTAGGAATCTGGGGATCAAGTTAAAAACAGCTCACCAGGCAGACTAGTGCAATGGTGTAACTACATTTTCTGGCAATTATTATAATTCAGTTACAGGCTCTAGGGCTAATAATAATAAAAAAAAAAATTACAAAATTAAAATACTGACTTACAAAAAATGCACTAGACACACTGAGAATGTTAGTGTATTTATTTTGGTGCCTTGAATTTCTTCTAGTTACAGCAAAGTAATATTCTGGTTCAGACAGCTATGCACTAACTGATTTTACACTCAGACTGTTTTAATGAATGGTGCATCACCCAGTAGCTGGAATAAATATAATGGGCCTTTTGTCATTCACATATACAGCAAACTGTATGTCACAAATTGCACGCAATTTTTTTTTTTCAACTCAGTGTTTACATGTTTTCTTTTTTCTTTTTTTTAACTCCTCCCATGAAAAAAAACAACACATAATGAAGAAAACAAAATGTGTAACGAAGAAACAAATCTAATCTGCTCTAATCGGTCAATCAGTCATGTTCATATTTATAATTGGTATAAATAATAAAATCAGCAATTTCTATTTTCTTTTTAAAAAGAAACAAGCAAAGAACGTACAATAACTTGGTGTAACAGAGTTAAAGAGACAGAGTTTAAGATCACATTATGAAAACCACTGGTTGATGAAAATGCTTCATTACCAGTTTTAAAATGTTCAAGTAGAGTATTTGAAAGAATAAACCCACATCTATACATGGAGTGTTTCCGGAAATTTCTCTTAGTAAAGCAATTCATTTTAAAGACTCGCCCAGGGGAATATTTTCAATTTATGCTTTACTCGTTACAACATTTACTGACCCGATACTGATGTACACTAATATTAAAGAACCGTTCATAAACAGTATGACCATGAATCACTTACATTCACACAAAAATGTATAGAAGGTGGCAAATGTACAGTATGGTCAGGAGTGAAATACTGAAATCTTATAACTCTGTAGCTGTAGCTGATTTCCCTTGTGATCGTGCTGTCAGTCTGGGTGGCCTGCTGAAGTTTATCTTTTTGGTCGGTCAATGTCATCGATAGCTGCGAGGAGTTTCTGTCTGGCCTTTTTGTTGATGTGGGAGCCGAGGCAGACGTTGACCAGGTTGGCCAGCTGCTTCATGGAGTATTCCTGCTCAAACACAGCACACAGCTCGAAACAATAAATATATAGCCATGGACAAAAGAAACATTGTGCTATGAAAAAAAAAATATAGAAAAAAATGATAGAAATCTGAAATTAATATGATAAGTGTGAAAATTGACGAAATGTGAAATGAAAATTATAGAAATGTGTACTGTTAGAAAAACCCAAAACCTAATTTGTAACTGTAAATAAGAACACAGATAATATAAAATGACCATTGTGCTTAACATCGGATTACTTTATTATGGATAACCTAATGGACGTTTGCCATGTCCAACATTTTGATTGAGCATTTTGTCTTTACAACTATCATGCCCTATTGAGAAAATGTTAGAAGACAGAGTGGGCCATTAGAATGCTTAAAACGTCGGGCAATGCAAACAGATGTCGCCAGACTTGATTTGGGAATGACAGGAATATGATTTCCAGGCTACGGAAAAGATTCCCAACTACTAATCCCACTGATCTGGAAGGCCAAAAATGGCAACGCCAAGCCAAGACAGACTAATTTGTTTGTGTCATTTGAGCGACCCTAATATATATTTTTTAAATAAATAAAAACTGCTGGTGCTGGTATTCCAGGGTCACACAAGATAAGCTATTCATCGATGGTTGGCTGGACATGCAAGGAGGCCGTATCATAGTGCCAATGTCGACTCTACAGCATTGTCTATGCCGTCTGAATCTTGAATTTTTGAAGGACAGAGTTTTGTATAAACTCAAACTTTCTTATTTATTTCACGAAAAAATAAACATTATAAGAAATGTATACTGTATGTGCTACTTTTCTTTTTTCCATTAGTATACTGTATTTTTGAATGGTGAGGTGAAGGTTCAAGCCAAAAATTAAAATTGACGAACTGCCTAAGAGCATACATACATTTTGCAGTTATATTAGATTTTTTTTTTAGCTTGTCAAACACAATCACAATCACACAAAAAGTGTGACTGATCAGGTGGCTGTAAATTATTTTCATATAATAGGGTACCAGCATTGTCAGCTATTCAGAGCTATAGTGATGTATAGAAAGACGGGGTGAACATAAAGCCTATTGTACAAACATATGATTTATTGCAAGTTACTGTATATATAAAAATATATTAAAATGTCTACAAAATGCCACATGACTCATATTTCTATATAGGCTAGTTTTTGTAAGCTATGATTGCATATATTTGGGGAAGAATTTCATGCTCACACTGTACATCTGCACTCACCCCTTCTGTTTAAATGTAATCCTTTAATTGGAACTAATGACACTATTTTCTCTGGGGTTTTTTTTGTGTTTTTTTTTAACATTATTTTTCAATTATTTGTTGATACTTAACTTGAAACTTTAAGATTAAATAATAATCTTAAATAACTTTAACATTATTTGATACCAACTTTCGCTATGATTTAAGAAAGAGACTGTACTCACCCTGTGGTTCTTAATAAACTGCTCCATGTCGTTCTCAGTCAGGTAGTAGGCTTTAATGTAGGTCTCCACAAACTCCTTATCAGGGATGGGTCTGAGGTCGGTGAGCTTCTCCAGCTTCATGAGGAACTGCTGGAAGTCTAGCTGCATCAGTGCTCGGCCCTCGTTACTGCACTTCTTCACGTTGGCGTAGCTGGCAGATAGCAGAGTGGAGAAGTGTGAGGTTTATACACACACACACACACATACAGTACTGGACACACAGCAGAGAGAGAGAGAGAAGCTGCTGACAGTAAAGGTGATATTCTTACACAATAATAAACCGAGGTCATCAGTCATTTAAGTTCAGCATCGAGTTGAGGTAATCAATATGCCCTGGCACTACTGCATTAAAATCTTTCAATACATTGGAGTAAGCAAAGAGTCATACGAGGCTTGTCCTTTGCCTTTCTAATCGCATCTCATTTATATAAGGTTTATTGAGGGACATTTTGATAATTTACTTACTTTAACTGGAATAAGTTAGCTTGTTTTTCTTTAACAATGCCGGGTTACCAGACTAGCATAGGTTCCAATGGCTGACCATCAGGTCTACACTGGAATCGGTGTCAGACTCCACTTTCCAGAAAACAGTTTGCTGATCACCAGACCTTTGCCTGAATATCGTTGCCGTGTGTTGCTTCAGGTGTTTGTTTCTCTCATTCAGTTAATAAAGTTGAGTTAATCTGCATTTGCATCCTTTACTCAGTGCCTCTGACATTAACATAATCTGCTAGGGAAGTTCTTACAAATAGTAAATATTAATTGACGTTTATAAACAAAATGGCATAAATGGACAAATGTATCTTGTAACAGAACTCTCCGCATGAAAACACAACGAGCATAATTTCATCAGCTAAAAACATAATTTATATTTTCAATACCAGAGAACATAAAAAGTAGCAACTTTATATACTTTCACTATTTTGGCAGGATACTTTCTGTTTAAATTAGTAAAATTATGAAATTTATATCCACACTATTAGTTAAGAATAATATCTTGGTCCTTTTTCCACCCCTGCACAAAGACACACAATTATATTTATTTACACTGCAACAGAAGCCAAAAAAAGTCTGTTACCACGAAGCACGCATCAACACTGTTCTCCTTACGTTTTTCAGAAAACCAAATTATTCATATGGGTATTTAGTGAAACCCTTAAACAGTAACTAATAAAACTATAACATAATCTAAATCAACCAGATAACATCAGTTAACAGGAAACAACTTGCATGTACAGTAATATCAGTGTGAATGCTTTGTTCTACTAGTCTCATATCATCTTCCTAAACGTACAAATTATGTGGTTTTCTCTGTAAAAAGTAAATAAGATATTTTATAACAAGAACATACATTTCCATGAGCATAACACTGCTGCGCTGCAATATTGTGTCATGTAGTTTTTGAAATTGCCTATATTTCTGTTTTAAAGTGGGTACGATCCTGATCAATCAGTAATGTGCAGATTGCCAAGTGGAGGACATGCGAGAGCCATCCGTCCTGTGAATAACAATCAATGTCGAGGAGTTGCTAACGTACAGTATCTGAGAGCACATGATAATCCCAAAATGGGAATCTGAAGGAAGGTGTAAGCGCTACACAACAACAAATGAACTCTGACAAATAATGCAGAACAGTTAAGTTAAGATGCAGCAAACTTTTACAACAGGCAAACAGACAAGGCTCTCTCATTTCCTCTCTGCTATTATAAATACAACTTATGAACATTAGCTAAATCAGCAGAATATAGTCATTGGATCAAAAAAGTTTTATAGAATCATGTCTATAAAGCTTTTCATAAGTTGGTTCTCTTAGCAGAAACATTGCATTGGATATTCTTTCCTTAGTATATATTATGCATACATATACAGTAGGTGCTTCCATACATCAATCATAACAATGAAGATTTTAAAGAAAAGTGCACAGAAGCTAATAATAGGGACAGTGCAGCACTTTTGGGACACACAGCACAGAATGCGCACACAGCTTGGGATGTCTACACAGCGTCGACAAACTAGTGTGTATTAGGGGGCAGTTGTATACCTGTCTACTGTCAAAAAATGCTAGCATGAGACACAAAAGGGACATCTGCCTTCCTTCTCATATCTCTACATGTCCTGTTAGAGAGCAGCTGTGCTGACATGCAGAGAAAATAAACAAGCATGAGTCCACTCAGACTGAGAAAGACACACAGACTCAGTGGACAGTGAACAATGAGGAAAGCTGTCACTGGAGCAGAACAGCTGGCTGGGAACTATTTCACAAATACATACCATGACAGCAGGTCTGTTGTAGACAGATGTGGAAATAAAAAAATAAAAAAAACACTCAACCTGACCTCGTGGGAGATTTGTATTAATTAGAATGAACAAGGGAGAAGTGGCTGGGTTTCATTTAATTACAGGAAAATGCATGAAAAGGTAAAAAAAAAGCCTTTTACAAACACTGTATCTACTGTCTTTAAGTGATGCTTTGAGTCTGCAAGCATGAAACAAATTTTTAGATGGCTTTGATGTTTTTTTTTAAAAAATGTATGCAAAATTACCTTCCATAGTATTTAAACATATATGCAACTACAGAAAATAAACAATAATAAAATACAAAGATACTATTGTAAAGCAACATTTTTATTAATGGTGCTTATGACAAAAACTGACAACACTGAAGAATATCCTCTCCATGCCCTTGTGGATTTCCTTCACAACCTCCAGTTTCCCTCAAATTGCCCCTGATATGAATAAATGTGTGAGTGTTTGTGCACATTTTGCCCTGGAATAGACTCACATCCTTGACCGTAATCAGGATGAAATGGTATCTGAAGTTGAATAAATGCACAAATGAAAAAGAAAAAAGTGAATGTTTTGTGTGGAAAGTGGTGGGTGAAACTAAATTCATTCCGGACCAGAGCCAAACCAATTATGCATGGGCAAAGCAAATTTGAGTGCAAAAAGCTTGAAGCAAAGTTTGGCCCCGGCATTTCTACATAACAAATCATAGGAAAACACGCTGGGCTTCCAATGTTCATTTTAATGCTTTTCATTTCCTCAGGAAACTATGCAGTCCTTCCCCTCTCCATGCACTTTTTTGGCCTCATTTTAAGTCAAGTCAAACCAATCTAAAAATTAATAAACGATTTACAAATGTTTCATAAATGCTGATATTTGCTTGTGTATGTTGATAAATAACAATCAAATATCCCATGCATATGCAAACCACAGAAGATTTGAGGCAAATTTCTTTTTTAAAGATAAGGCCGGTCTAAAGCCAAAAATGTTAATGCATGTAGCTTAAACGACTGACATATGGAGAGAAGTAATTATACAAGGTAAATTTGGTTTCATCATTCATTCAGCACAATACAAGTGAGTGACATCAAAAGAAAAAGGTTTGACACAAAATGTCAAAAAAGGAGGACCAGCCATGAGGAACTCCTTTAATGGCCCAAACATGCAGAAATGGCTTGGAGTTAGGTCAGGACTGTACGGGCGATGCAAGTGGTGTCCGTTAATGATTGAGTGCACATTTTCCACAAACAGATGGATATCTTCTGCGAGTCGTCAAAAAGTTCTCGCAAATCAGGCCTTTCTCTTGCTTAATAGGAACGGCTGCAGTGGGGTCTTCTTTAATATGTTTGCACCATTTAGATATTTTACTCTGGCTAAGAGACTTATCACCATACTGTGCTTCTATAAATCTTTAAGACTATATCAAATATTTAGTGATATTTAGTTAGCCTCCATCTAACCCTATCCTCTGCATCCTCTTCTTTACCACCAACTAACTTCATGTCCTCTCTCACTACATCCATAAATCACTTCTTCGGTCTTCCTCTAGACCTTCTGCCTGGCAGTTCCAACCTCAGCATCCTTCTACTGATATATTCACAATATCTCTCCTGTGAACATGTCCAAACCATGGCCTCTTTGACTTTATCTCAAAGACATCTCACATGGGTTGTCCTTCTGATTGACTCATTCTTGATTCTATCCAATCTTGTGACTCCCAAAGAGAACCTCAACATCTTCATCTCTGCTACCTCCAGCTCTGCCTCCTGTCTTTTCTTCACTGCCACTGTCTCTAAGCCGAAGAGCATCGCTGGTCTCACTACTGTCTGGTTTTCTTTCATTCTTGCTGATACTCTTTTATCACAACAAACCTGACACTTTTCTCCACCCGTTCCATCCTGCCTGCACACATCTCTTCATTTCCTTTACACACTCTGTTGTTCTGGACCATTGACCCCAAGTCCTGCACCTTCTTTACCTCTGCTCCATGTAGCCTGACCGATCTACTTGGCTCCCTCTCTTTCACACACGTATTCTGTCTTGCTGTGGCAACCACAAAATTTGTACATAA
This sequence comes from Heterobranchus longifilis, assembly GCA_028570985.1. Classification (NCBI taxonomy): domain Eukaryota; kingdom Metazoa; phylum Chordata; class Actinopteri; order Siluriformes; family Clariidae; genus Heterobranchus; species Heterobranchus longifilis. The sequence continues at coordinate 7,260,630 of JAOVVB010000030.1, forward strand.
AAATAACTCGATAAAAATTGTAAGCCAAACAATCTGAGGTGTATATAAATTAATCTTCTTATGTGGAAAACTTTTCAAGGATAAATTTTTTCCCTTGTAAATGGTCATCCGAATGATTTATTCATAATTCCATCTGTATCCAGGCTGATTAATGAGGCCAACTGTCTTCACATGTCAAAAATTTGGAAGTAACTAATATAGAAAATGCATTCATTTGGTTCTTATGCCTTCTTTTGACTTTCTTTAAAAGCTACAATTTAGAACAGTGTGATAGATCTATTCTATTGTATATGGAAGTTAATTGCCGGGAACTATGTGACATTAAATACAGCCACAGAATTGATAACGAAAGCATAAAAAAACACTCTGAGAGTGCTGAGGAGTGTGTAGCTTCTTCTTGGCCTGTTCGCCAAACCACTCCTTGGACTTGAAAAGGGGGAGCTTCAACTTTGACAAGCAGATGTTTACACAACTGGCTGACAAAAAACCTTCAAAAATACCAGTAAAAAGGCAATAAAAAGAAAAAAAGGGAATGTAGGAGCTGTTTTTCATTCAACACTGCAACTCATCATGGGCAGTCGACATCTGAAACAGCATTTCCAGCATAAGCCTCATACTGATTTTTGCTGCACACTGTGCATGCTCCTGAAACCTACTACTTTATAAACATCATATAATTAAAATCAGCAACAGGTAATTTTCCTGTATATTTTTAATTGCACAGACAGCACAAAAAAAAGAGAAAAAAACAGCCAGGCAACCATTCTTTCACAAGTCTTTTTTTCTCTATTGTAAAGTTAATGAGACTAAAAATATAAAATATGTTACTGTTAAATCCTCTGCCCTGAGAACTTTCCTGGAAATTGGCCCTTTGGGTGGGAGCAATGACATACTCTCTGTCCCCGATCAATTAAAGAGGCACTAACCAATCATGGGTATTTGTGAGCTGGGTGGGTGGATAGCACTTTCTCTAACTGACAGAACTGATTTGACCAATCGGAATAAACATGACATTATACAGTAGTAAAATAAAAAGTGTCTGGTCCTGTTATCAGAATAGATGTGATTACTCACCCTTCTACTAATGTTCGGTTTGCCAGACGGATACAGTGCTCCCAGAGGACGTTTGATACAGGCAGGGGGATCCTCACTTGTTTGGAGACATCGCCAAGCTTTTTATTGAATTCCTCAAATTCCTATAATAAAGAAACAGAGTGTTCAGACAAAGGCCATTTATCTCCTGTTTAATTACTTTCATCTGTGGATTTTAACTTGTTGAATGTTTCCTGGATTTTTAAAGGTATGCACTAATATGTTATACTGAGTCAGCAGAATAAGCCAAATCGATGACTTTTCTATTTTCCCCACAAAATTAAATCCTCCCCTTCGCTTGCAAGACAATGTGCTTTTAATTTATCCTGTAATGTATGAGACGGTTCTGCCATACAAAACATGCAGCTTGCTCTACAATACAGTACAGCTTTAATGCAGACCAAAAAACATGATTAAAAAAAATATATATATAAACTTGTATATCTTAAATTCATACTGTAGCTCTTAAAAAAACTTCTCAGGTACCCTAGCTATGTTTCTACTTTAAGTGGTACAAAAACATAGCAGCTTATAATATAATATAAAAGCAAGTATAAATATCTCAGCGTTATGTTTTTCCTAAATACTGTAATACCCAATTTAAAAAATCCAAGCCTTAACTAAAAAAAATTAATAAAACAATCACTAAAAGCTAACAATTGATGTTATAAATCTAATTTGTAATAAAATGCACAGTCAGTGGACAGTTTAGGACTCTAAACTGATTTTATGGCTTCAACAAATTTACAATACATTATTTAAAATACACATTTAAAGAATGTGCTTAATATTAGGAAAATTGAATTATCTTTCTAAATTTAATCTGTACTAGGGTGCGTGCAGGTTTGGGTTGTTGGTTTCGAGTACCCCTCTGAAAGGATGTATACAGGATAAAGGGTGCATGTTCTTTTGTTAACAGCGTTGGCAAACCAACAAAGCAAAATTATTTATATTATTGACTATTTTTTTATTCTTCCATTACAATTGTTTTTTGTGTCCAGTACTATAGGAGGATAAACAAAAAGCTTCATCACTAATAATATTGATTATCATGTTCAACACAGCAAAGAGAATTCAGCAGTTACAGTAAGTAAAAAATGATATGTTGGCACTTCTAAATAACTAGAGGTGTCAATCATTGTGGCTGGTATCACTTATAACTGAGGTTCGTGATGTGGGGCCAGGATCACTGGAGGGTATGTCTTTAAAAAATGCTATGAGCAAGAAATCATAACTTACTATTGAGTTCTATTAGCCATTATCATTTTGGACTGGTATATGTGAATTCAATCAAAACAAGGAGCTCATTACATATTTTCTATTATGTCATTAATTATATTATTATATAATAAGTTTTGTTTTTGTAGCCAAATTATAAATGCACAGATTGAAATAATAAACCTAACATTTGAAAATGTACAACTGCTCATTTACGCAGGTATCCAATCAGCCAACAGGAATCTGAAGCTATCATGAGCACAGACTCCAACTGATGACTGGTTATGAAGTCAATGAAGCCTTAGATTCCTGACAGAAGTGGAAACCGAGTGGTCTTCTGCTGTTGTAGTCTATCCATATTAGGGTTTAATGTGTTGTGCATTCTGAAATACTTTTCTCCAAGCTTGGTGATTTTATTTGAGTTACTACTGTATATCTTTCCTTTCAGCTCGAACCAGTCTGGTTGCTTTCTTCTGATCTCTTTTATCAACAAGTCTTTTCCAGCCACAGTTGTACCACTTACTCATTGATTTTTTTCGTCTTCTGCATCATTCTGTATAAACTCTGAAGAATGTGTGAAAACCCCAGTAGATCAGCAGTTACTGAAAACCATCTGGCAGTGATGACACAATTAAAGTCACAGAGATCACCCATTTTGCCCCACTTATGACATTTTTGTGAATTTTACTGAAACTTGACTTGTTTCTTTATGATTTTATGCTGCCACATGATCCTCTCGTTGGATAACTGTGTAAATGAGCATGTGTAGAGGTGTTGTTAATAACGAGGACGGCAAGTATAAATCTGTACTGTGGGGATCAGTGGAATTCATTAGGAAGTTAAAAGGGTGACTTGCTTACAAATTAAGTTTTTATTCATTCCCAAGTTTTACTTAACTTGCAGCAGAATGTCTACAGGATGTTCGAGGACATATGCATATTTACCAAAGGACACATGATTATACATACATTGGGATTTGGGGTACGGCTGGATATTTGAAGGTAAGCTTTGCTTAAAATTTTATTTGTTAAACCCCATCTGGTCTATGTAGATTCCCATCCTGATATATGCTACCATGCAAATGACCTGCCTGCTGCTCCAAAAATTTAAGTAAGTAAAATATACACATGCAGAGGTAGAGATGGGTAAGAAACACAAGATGATGTTTAAAATCACCTTTTTGAAACACTCCCAAATCACTGCCATTTCAATAATTCAGATTCTGTCAAATAATTTATATCAATGACCTTTAAAGTCTGGATGAACTTCAGAGGTACAGAAATTGTGGCCAGAAAAAAACAGTAAAAACTGCAGACAAAAGCTTTATCCAAGATAAAATTTCTAATTTTGCAAAGAATTTGAACTCATTATAAAGAGTGAATGTACCAGCGATGACTTCACCTGATTAAATTAAAAGGATTTTAGTGCTTTCTATGTGTTGAAAACATAAAGCCATGCACACTGGATTTAAACTGATTAAATGTGATATGTCGAGCAGGTAAGGATCTAAACTGATTCATGTAAAAGAGCTGAGAAATTAAAACCATGGTAAATAAAACAACAAAAATGTTCTTTATACAATTCACTGCATTTTACCAGTACTACCTATTGTAGGTAGCTGAATAAAAGAAAAAAAGAAAAAAGAATATTAATATTAATTGTAATATTAATACATTATTTTATTAATTTTAATAAGTTTGCTCACTGTACTAATTTCTCTCTAAGAGGGTTTTAACTCAAACTTAAATATTCTTACACCCTGACTACAATGATGATAAAGAGTGATATTGCAAAAGAGATAAGCTGGACTTCCTGTCAAAATAAAGCGCATTACAGTATTTAAATATTATCCCGTGTATAATTATATAAAATAATATACAACTTATTCAGACTAAAACAACAAACATTAAAAATGGCAACAGTAAGTTAAAACAATAACAAGGATTGTTAAATCTGAAATCTTTTCGTATGAATGAATGTTACTTACTTTAAACTTACTTTTCAAATAATAAGGTGCATAGTAATGAAAAGCATTCTTCCCCAATTAGGAACTGGTATGAGGAACTTTTAAAGACAGTCTCTTGTGATATGGTGTCATGGTAACAAGCTCTGAATTCAACTAATGAGGTAAAATATGTTGATTCCGTCTAGACGCTAATGATGGCCAGCTGATCATTTGATATAACTCACAATGGTACGATATGAGTGATATATATTTCCTGTGATCAATCAAAGTGCACTTTAGTAGACGGCATCCAGAAGCATAAATAAAGTAGAGACAGCAGCTTGAGCATGCAAAATATCTCTATAATACAATGTGGAAAATATAGTGAACTGTGCAATAGCTTTTGATTGCTGAATATGACTACATAGTAGGCAAGGATAACAGCTTAAAGATACTTGATGTGCTCGATCAGATCACTATAAGTAGAGGAATGGTAACAAAGGACAATCAGCAGGATAAACTCTAGATGCTGCAAATTAGGAATATTCCAATCATGCAAAACGTATTTATGTATATGCTAATTCCATTTAATTGTATTTTTGAAAATAGGATATGATTCTATCTTAATAAACAAGAGGCTGTAAATATATATCAAATAAAAAAAATACAGTTAGATGTAAAAAATATTTCATTTCTAAATTTACATGCAATAAAACAAGCAGAATCAAGTAGTTGGAAAATATAGACAAAAAAAAGATTATTGCAGCATACGTAGTTTAAACCAATTTTTACAGCAAATAATACTTTTCGATTTACTGACATTTTTTCATACATTTCCCAAATATGTGTGACAGCCTGGGAATAATTTGAGGAAATCAAGCACATGGTAACGTTTTTGACATTTTCCACTACAGATCAATCTGAGCATTACTTTCTAAACTGAAGCGTGGCATTTTACAAACTGGAGTCTTATTATACAATTGGAGTCATTATTATTATTATTATTATTATTATTATTATTGTCTTGTTATTCTATTGATCTCTCCTCAGGCTAACACTGCTGACAGACGAGAAAAGATTACAGGCCGAATTCATCAGGCTTATGACCATGGCCTTAAGTAATCTTTGTAGGAAGAAATTCAAGGAAAAGTTAAGAACCAGCCTAAAAATAAATAAATAAATAAAACATGTCCACGCAGGTTTGTGTAAAAAGCAGAGACTGCAAAGTATATTATTTAAAGAAACACTGTTTTACTCAAAAGCTACCTTATTTCTTTTTTTTGTCAGCAAAAACCCATTGGAAATATCTTTGGCTGAATTAACATCTTGTGTATCAGCCCGATTGTGATTACAGGAACACAGATCGTGTTTCTTTTCTACTTGGTCAACTCTAAAATTTAGCAAATACGCTTTACCCTATCCATGACCCTTCTCCTTGGGTCTGAAAATGAAGACATTGGTTCTGGGCTGTGAGAAAGTAAGACAATGTACTCATCAGTTCACATAAAACTCATTCAGTTCCACACATTACCTTTAAAAGGACATCCACATAGACGTTGTGCTGTGACATTATCTCTTTAATGTCCCATTTCACTCCTGCCATCAGCAGCAGCATCTGCTCATAATCAATGGCTTTAGCTGCCACTATCCAGTAAGTGGGCTTGCGTAACTCGCTGGCTGTGGACACGGTCTGCAGGAGAGCACAGTATACAGGCACAACATTTTAAGACACACAAACCAGCAAAGATTAGGAGAAAAAAATTATTTTTTTTCATGCAAAAGAAAAACTACACTACTGTATGTGAATTTAAACTTCTACGAATATGGAATTGTTACTGTATGTGACTGAATTGTTCATTTCATAGGCCACAACTTGATATAACTATGAACTGGGTGGTGATCAATCATCTTACAGAATCTTGGACATTTAATAACTTTGCTTAATTATTCTATAATTCTGGATTACAGAGAGCAGAAAAATCACACGTTTTGTTTATAGGTTAAAAAAAAAGAAATATAAGAAATCTTCAAAAAAGTAAAAAAAAAAAAAAAGTATAATTGTAGTAGGAGCTAGGAGAAAACTTTGTAGTTGGGGTCATACAGTACCTAAGCACAGGTATTCTTAATACAAAATAAAGAAAAAATACTAATGTTTTACAGTAAGTTCTGACATCTGCAGTCAAAATCCGTTGTTACTCATGAGTCTTAAGCAACGGACAACGGAGCATGCACGGTGGCCATTTTTCTCATGCAGTTACCAATTACCACTCAGCGTTCACTGCGGCAAAGATGCTACACATTATCTAGCTGTTCTAGTTAAAATAAATGTATGCAGATTATAACAAAAACAGCAGAAACAGCAAATGCAATTATACTCTCTTTCCCAAACTTTCACAGTAGTACACTAGCAAGTGCATTCAGGTCATAATGTTTCCCTGGAGCGGTCAACAGCATCGTAATAAACATCTTTACAAACCTTAACATGATCTATTATTTTAGATAAAATGTACCGGTTTTTATCAACCTGCTCACTGTGCTTCCTCACTGCAATCCTGTGACTGTCATCCAGCTGTGTAGCGATGTTCCATTTTTAATCAGCGAGTTTGACAGTATTTCGCGTATGTACCCTTGTGTTTTCATATTTCGGTATTTTCTCTGACTAGTGCTTAATATCCCTCCCTCGCATAAGTGTCCCTGCTCATTCTTTCTCTTAAAGACATGATCAAGTTGAGGGAATATTAGCCATGGTGAAGGTGAACCATTCCAGCCTGCTACTCCCATGAATTGTAGCGCATAAACTACTGTACCAGTCAAGTGTTTGGAAACGCCTTCTAATTACATGTTCTTTCCTGATTTAATTTTTTTTCTACACTGTAAAGCAATAATGAAGTCACCAAAGAAGATAAATGTCTGCTACTTATTCTCTGTAAAACCTTCATAATGGCTCTAATCTGATTAATCAGGTTGTTAATTGGTGATTTCTGAGGCTGGTAACTCTAAATGAACTTCTCCTCTGCAGCAGAGGTAAGTTTTGGTCTTGCGTTCCTGGGATGAGCTTTATGAGAGCCATCCTGAGAGTTTCATCATGGTGCTTTATGGGTTTTGCAAATGCACTTGACATTTCTGTTCTTGCAAGGACTATTCCAGAACAGCTGACCTTCATTTCGTAAACTAACAAATGACTATTGTTGTTACTAAATTACCCAATGCCATATGTGTTATTTTATAGTTGTGAAACCTCCAGTATTGTTTTAAAATGCATAAAAATATATCCAAACCTGTGTCCAAAGCTTTTGACTGGTACTGCACGAATGCATAAAGCATAAGCCTGTTAGAACTAACCCATACAGGAATGCACTGCAGCGCCCAAAGTTTGAAAAAAAGAAACTTCATATGGCAGTCTATGAGAACTATCTCGGTGATTTTCAACCAGACTGAAATCGCCCTGAAATGGATGGGTGCAGGACTTCATTCAAGAAAGCAGTGGGGCTAGAATCTGGTTTAAGTGCGATTTAATAACAAGCAGCTCTTCCAATTTTGTTAATAACAAAATAGCCTATTCACATACATTAAGGCCTTCTTATTTTTTTCACTGGCTCACTTCTCATCCAGATACTGTATATAACCTGTGATAAGTGAAAGTAACCGTGAATGCATCTCTCAACTGTATTTTAAAATTTATTCTGAGCACTGCTTTAACTGAAAAGGCATACAGTAAGATCATAATTGTCAAGTGTCTTCCCAGCCAGAGCAAACAGTCAAACATAATATAAGCTACGACTAAACAGTAGACAGTGGCACATCTACTGTATAAATTTTCAAAGGAAAAAAAAAAATCTTACTTATTCATTAAAGAAAATATTCATATTTCCACATTTTGCTCTTACCAGTGCCTCTTTATTTATCTTCAGTTATGTTTTAAACTGTCATTTTGTTGAGGGATACATATGCAATTATTTGTGAAGACATTAATAAACTGCAAACTGCACAAGCACACACAAGCAAAAAAAAAAAAAAGCAATTAAAAACTCTCAATTCCAGCAATAGGCCTGTAATGCAACAGAGAAGTTATTAAGGTCATATTTATCACCCCAGTATGGAGCAAAGCTTTGATAACAAACCTCATAACCATACACCACAGCCAATCCCCCCAAACAACCAGAAAGACAGAGGAAAAACCATTAAAAGGTTTGTGATGAGGTGAATGAGAAAGGGCAAGTCCATAAATATAGTTAGAGGAGGCTGACCTGGGAGTAGAACTGCTGCAGGAAAGGCTTCTTTGCTGGAGGCATCATGGTGTCCAAATGAGGCTGAAGGAGCTCAAACTGCTCGGCCAAGAACACACTGCAGGGGGAAAAACAGGGTCATGCCACTGGCATCTTTTTTACATACCAAGCAGAGGCTGCACACAGGTCTTACAAATGGGGACAACTACATTCAGAGCTTGATTTTATACAAAAAATGTGCAATTGGTTATAAATCTGTCAGGACTCAGCAGGTGCTTATTTTTAAATGCATCTAAGAAACCTTCATTTCCATGAATAAACTTACAGTTTCCAATGTTTATAATGTATTTCCTTTCAAAGTATTATAGCATACTAAAAAGATGATGACTGACTTCGGTGATTTAATTAGTTAATATTATTCATTTGTATTCAGGAACTTCAATATGAAACATATGAATGTATGAATACAAATGATGAATTGTAACACAATGAGTTACTATTAAAATCAACTGGAACATTTTAACCATTTATTTAATCATAATTAATTATCCAATTTCGAAGATGGCTTTAAGCAAACAAACAGCTGATTAAGGGTTAGACTGCATTAATCACGAAATTACTGATTTCAGGACAAATAGCTAGAGATTAGACAAATAATTATACATGCTGGTTCATGTATTCATTCACACACACACACACACACACACACACACACACACACACACACACACACACAGAGTATAAATACACACCTACTATCCTACCTAATATTGCATTTGTCTCACTAACATTCCATAATGTCATTCATGGAGAAAACAAGTTACCAGTTCAAGAAGAGCATGCTTGTTATAGATCAAGTGCAGTTGGCGTGCTAAGCTTAAAATAACATCAAAAGAAATTTAATTTTTACACTTGAAAGAGATTTTGGTACAGCAGTTGGCTCTGCAGATTTAACATTTTGTACGGTGATTTACATTCATCTGTGGCTTTGGCACTCAGCGGCTCCTAAAAAGCAAAATAAATTAGAAAAAAGACTGACATAAGGCTACTCTCTGTCCTTCATCCCAGAGCTTGCTCTTTCCAGCGTAAGGTCAGTAAACACTGATGTTGTTTGGCTGAGGGTCAGTAACAATTCAGAGCACGTCCTGAACTCGTCAACAGGAATACCCATAAATGAACCGCTGTCAAGCTTAAAGGATATACACAGAGACAGAGAACCGGAAGCACAATCGGACATTAAAACACGCATCACCCTGTTACTCTACTGCACTCACAGTGTAAAAAATTTTATATTAGAAAAATCAGCTACTATAATAAGGATGATTACAGAGTATGCAATCAAAACTGCCCTGTTTCTATTAAGCACATTTTCGACAGCGGCTAGACAGACTGCACCTCAGGAGTCCACCAATGCAACCATGCTGTGCCTGGAACTGTCCACACCAGTCTGCAAATAAGCATTTCCTTTGCTCACACATGCACTGTGCATGAACATCTCCCTGTTGAGAGCAAAGACGTTTCCAGAGAAACTGAGCTGCATGAAACAACGTGATATACAGTAGACTGTGGTATTTATGCGGTGGTCTGGGAAAACCTGTCAGATTTTGCTGTGCTTGGGGGAAAAAAAAGGGTTTTGACAATAATTAGGTTTTTCAACATATAATATATTTTGATGCCATAGAAATGTGCTTAATCACATTGCTTATGTTTTAAGACTGCAAAAATCACATCAGCTATAGTAAGTAAGAAATTAGCATGGCTGTGAAAGCAGTCACCCTAAATTAAAGATGGCATTTTAATTAATAAACTAGCAAAGTTTATTTAATAAGACAATGAACGTCATGCATTGATAATTTTTTTGGGTAAAAAAAAACAAAAAAAAAAAACAGATTCTTCCTGTAAATTGTCTACATAACAGAAGTCGAATGTTCCATTATTCAGCGTTTATGGCACAAAAGGTAAAATAATAATAATAATAATAATAATTTAAAGGTAATAAAAAAGAAAAATGTAGAAAGCAGAAAAAACCTCCCTAAATTAATCAGGGATCATTTTATAACTAATGTAAAAGTAACATGTATGCAAAATGACGTAATGTTAAAAAACTAAAAAAGTAATGTTGAGGCTTCAGTTTGTCATAAGCCTAACTAAAATGTGCCACAAGAATAAAGGGTATTAACGATCAAACTGATACAGTACATGTTTCCATAACTATTTGTATTAATTATTTTTATATTTTATCCATTACATGCTTAAACTATACAGAAAATCAAACAATTTAAAAGACATGTTAGTGTCTTACAGTGAAGTTCAACTAGCTTTTAAACAAACATTAAATGTTTCCTTATAGTTGAGATACAGTATTGTATGATAATATGATGTTCGGTTTTGGACAGTCTTTTGGTTGAAATTTTTTTCAAATTAATTTTTTAAAAATTGTTTTAATGAAAAGACTAAATTAAGTATTTTGACCAAGCCACCACATAAATAGTTAATGAACAACCAACCAGCCAAAAACAACAAAAAAAAACTACAGTGTACCGCTCTGTTTTTGGGTAGAAAAAATAGTGGAAAAACTTAATATTTGAATCTATGCGTTTCTTTCAATAGGCAGTTTAATTACTTAAAACCAATAAAAAAAAGTCTTACTAAACAGCATTTTAAGTATTACTAAACAGCATTAAGTTTTCTGTGAGCAGTCAAGTTAAATCAATTGGATTCTGCCAGGCAGCTATCTCAAGAAGCTATTACAAGGAATATTGACTTTCCACAAAGCTGTTAAAAAGTAAGAAAAATATCAATGTCCTAAGGACAACATTACCAAAAATCATCAAGAAATGGAGAAACCTGGACCAAAAAGTAGAAGAAAAAATGTCTAAATGAACTGGAAGAGAATTTCATGAAAATACAAAACAAAGTCCAGGGGATCTGAAGAAAATCTTTCAAAGCTCATTTACATTTAAACCAAAGCACATTTACATCGATTAGCCATAACATTTAAACAGTTTAAGTGAATAACACTGATTATCTCGTTACAATGGCACCTGTGAAGGGGTAGAGCTATTAGGAAGCGACTGAACGGAACACAGATCTTGTGCCATATACACCTTGTCAGAGCACAATAATAAGCAGTCGACAGATGTTATAACTCGTAGATGTATATCATTAAATTCATAAATATGACCCTGTCTTTGAAACACCAGATAAAGTCATTTTTTGTTATTCACTATTTTCCACATAAAATCATTCTACATATGATTTTATATAAAAACAGTTAATCACAAAAAAAATGACTCTAGGAGGATCATAAATATAATTTATTCCAGTTGTCTTCCTATAAATATAATAATAGCTTTTTTGAGCACTTTTTTAACTTAAAATATGTTGTTGACTTCAGCTATCTAATGTCCATAAATAAAAAGGGTGATCTATTATAAGATACTGTACTGTATAGTAATCAAGTAGAAACTAAATCCAGATGTTATATATGGTCCGACAAATTCTTTATTATCTAGTTAACAGATCGATGGAAGGATGTTGAAATAAAACATGCCCTAATAGAGCACTTTCCCGCTTTCTTTCCATTTTTGGCCAATTCAAAAATAGGATAAAAGATGGAACTTGAAAACAATTTAGCTGAGATAAGAGATGGAGTTTGAAACTGTAATTGTAACTTATTTAGATCATGCTGATAGAAAGATTGTGCTTAGACATTAATAAGCAGCCTGTTTCCTCTCCTTATCTTAGTCACCTCTTATCTTGATCCCTGCACAGGCATTCTGACCTTCATTGATTATTCCATTAAGCATGAGAGAGTGTAGTACTGGAGCTCACCTCTTTTGAAATGGGCCCTGTGGTAATGGAACTATTAAGCGTGGCACATTCAGAGCATGTACATTCTTCACATGAAGGGCTATGAGGAATATCAACTACCCCCTCTGTTTGCCAGTGGGAAGCAACCTGAAACAGGTATGCATGCTACTAGTGGTAGGAAATTCATGATGGAGTTTCTTCACAGCTTTCCCATAAACTGTTGGATATCTGATTGTAGGCTTTAAGCCTGGCATGCACTGAATGCCATCTGGCATCCTAGATGGCCATATCTCTGAGCCCTGGATTATAGCATGCAGCTCCAGCAGCTCTTCAGTCACTCAGGTCCAGGATTGTATTTTTTTATTTATTCTTTGCATGTATATGTGACAAAGGAATAGGAAGAGAGAGTCAGACAGAGAAGATAAGTGGTGAGAAAAAAAAATGCAGAAAGAGAAAAGACCAGATGAATGTTGAGAGAGAGAGAGATTTTAAAGTAAACAGTGATTTCATGGTCCAAAAGTCATCCAGAGGTTGCCCCTCATTCGGATTAGTGGGGATGCAGGCAAGTCAACAGAATCCAACACTGCACTGTTTAATGGATAAAACTGACCCTGAAAAAAGGACAAACGCAGCAATTTGGCAAGTAATCTGGGATGTCACTCGAGGAATATATGACCACAGTTACCTACTGGAGTGGGGCTGGTCTCAGAGGACTTGCCCCAATTCCTTTCAGTAACTGCTAAAAGAAAAATGACAGGACAGTCTGCCCTTATGAATCACATTTTCATTCATATACAACTAACTTGCCAAAAGTTTTTCAGCAATCACTGAACTTTTTTTTATAATTTATTATTATTATTATTTTTAATCCAGTAAAAATAATGAAATGGTTTTCCATATGGCCTCATGATGAATTACTGCACTTTTGAACTACATAACTATAGTTTTAGAAAGCAACCTGAGGATGCATGGTTAATTTGAAATTATTTTTATATTTATAATATCTGATGTGTGCTCAAATCAGACACAAACAGAAAAGCAACAACTTCTGATTCGAGAATACATTTACATTGACTTGCATTGAGTGTGCATAACTAGTCGTTTGTCATGTGTTCTTAACTGTCATCACTCGAAGACTGGAACTGAAATTAGGCATATCAGTAAGATATCTCTGAGCCCTGACATGGTACTGGTCTCTGAATCAACAAATAATGTCAGGCTACTGGAATTAATGGTGCTATGTGAGAAACGCTTGGAGGAAGTCCATGAGAGAAAAAAGCAGGGGTGGACAAACTACTCACGAATTATACTTAAGTAAAAATACAGATAAGGTATCATAATCTTAACTAAAAGTGGAAGTATGCAGGCAACAAAAACAAAAAGGGCTGCTTCTTTTACAATAGAATATTATACTTACTGTAAGTAAAATTAAATGAAAATGAAAATTGAACCATCCGATCCACACACAATTTGGCACAGGTTTTACGCCGGGTGCCGTTCCTGACGCAACCCTCTAATTTTATAAAAGATAAGGAGGGAAGTGTGCGTTTAGATATTCAGGAAAAGTTTTCTGAGCAAATAAAGCGTTACTTTTGCAAGATGTGCATAAAAATGCAACAGCAGTTAGACTGTCAGTTCAACAAAAACTGAGTTTCATGCTTAAGTGGAACATAGGCTAACTATAAAGCAGCTCAACATTTAGTCAAGTATGGAGAACCTTTTACAGAGATATTAACCAAAAAAAATAAAGAAAAAGAAAAAACTATAAACAGCATCAATCTTTCAAAAAAAAAAAAAAAAAGTCACTCTGTGAATAGACGCTTTTTCACCCAAATCTATCAAATTTTTCTCCTCCCGAGTATGACTAGAGCACTGGTGCATACTGACACGGCTGAGCTGTGCATGTTTTGGGCTCCATATACAGTACTCTAATATGTATGAGCAAAACGTTTTCTCGAACAATCTCCACAGCAAGACTTGCATGCACAACAATGCAGAATTCAACAGAAAGGAGATAAAATCACATTACTCTTGCTGAGTTAGTCAAGTAAATCAAAAAGGTGGTTTTGTTAACCATGTATGCATGAATACATACAGTATCTTTTCTCCATTGGACCCCAACAAAAAAAAGTGTGGACACCTCTGAACTACAGCATATTCAACCTGGTAGGTATGAAGAGGATGAAAGCTATCCACAACATCACTGCTGCAGCTGAGAAAATTCCAAGTCATGGTCTGATTCACTAAGGCTGGGTCGACTGACCAAGACCCCAAACAGCCAGCTGCCCCAGGAAACTTCACTGATGCGTGCAGGAGCATCAGAAAATGTTTTGAGTTAGTGCCACAGTTCTCGTTTTTTAAATCTCTAAAAAGAGAAAAGTTACAGCTTGTCTTTTCTTAAGGGCACCCCAGAGAGCATTTTTTCAAAGCAATTGGAAATAAATCAGTTTGGATTTGCACACAGCATCAGGTTAGTGCAACTGGAAACCATTGTTTTGGGGGGAGGGATGGCGACATGCATAGAGATACACACATACTGTACTGTAATGAGAGTCACTTTAGCTACAAATTAGTACACAACACTGTTAAATATTAAACCAGTGCCAAAATCTCATATTTTAGAGTCTAACAATCAGGTGACTTTTATTGACGTGAATGTTGAATTGTTTTGAGTGGAAAAGTAGGATCATCAATAGAGATTTCCTTCCGTTGGAAATCTACTGTATCTCTCTTTTTTAGTATGTTTTGTATGTAAAATAAACATATATAATATAATAGTTTAATTTCATTTGTAGGTTAAATTTCATGCAAAATTTTAAATAAAAGGCTCTCTAACAGGGGTAAGCAACTTACATTTGTAAAGGTCAGGTTACATAAAATTCCTTACAATGCTTACAAAGGTCCAAATCTGACTGAATGATGAAAACACTTGACTATTAGCGCTGAACTATCAATGATCAATGAGTGTTGTGTTTTCACTAGCTCCGTGAACCCTGAATGGCATGCAGATGATGCCATGGTAGAGTACGGAAGAGTACGGGAGTAGCTGGAGCACGGGCGTGAAGGGCCTTGCTTATGGTTCCATTAGTGGCAGATTGACAGTGCTGGAGCTTAAACCCCAGACCCTTCTCTGTCTGAAAACTACAGCTAATTTTATTTTCCCATTTGCACACATTCAACACATTCAGACACTCAGCAGAAAGGGGATGAAATCACATCCCTACTACTACTGAGTACTGAGCATCTTTTCTCCATCTGACCCCCAACAAAAAACTGGGGACACCTCTAAACTACAGCATATTAAACAAACATCGCAGGTATGAAGAGGATGAAAGCTATCCACAACATCACTGCTGCAGCTAAGAACATTTCATGTCATGGTCTGATTCACTATTCACCAGCGGCCTCAGGAAACTTCACTGAGCATCACTTTAGGAGCATCAGCAAATGTACTGATTCGGTGACACAGTTCTCATCTCTAAAAAGAGAAAGGTTATAGCTTGTCTTTTCTTAAGGGCACCCCATATTAATTACAGTAAATATTCAGTTGCGGAATTCAGCATACAGAAATACATGCTGGGGTCGTATTTGGACTGCAGTCTACCAGCTGATGATCCCTGTGCAATGTTTGAATAAATAAAATAAAAATGAAAAAGGACAACAGTAGTGCTCTTACAGTGACTCTGTGGCGACTACCCGCTCTGCCAGGCCATACAGCGTGCTGCTGGATGTCAGAACCACCAGCTGGCTCAGGTGAGGGCTGGGCACCTTCTCCTTTCGGTCCTCAGAGGATCCGTGGGTGGCAGCGTTCTCTCCTCCTGCCTCCTACACAACCCGAGAAACAAAAGAGCAAAGGTAAATGGTTGTTGCTGTCCTAAAAGCTGGAACATCTGTCAACTGAATTGATGCATACACACAAACTCAGAAATCAGCAGAACGTAAATGAATAAATAATACAACAGCTTTATAGTAGAACAACAGGCCACACATCATCTCTTATCATTTTCTTGGCAGTAACAAAGCACTTCTGCGCCAAACATGAATTGAATACGTTGTCAGCCTGCAACAACGTAAGCTACTCTTAAGTACGTCATTATAGCCGAGTAAAAAACTAGAGGTAAATTGAACATGATTGAACATAATTCCTAGGATTATCGTTACTACTGGGCTTAAATCCAAATCGTACATTACAACACATTATCGAGGAAAAATTAAGTGCGTATTTAAATCAGCATGTTTTTTTTCACTCATCTTAACATCAGTAGAAATGGACTAAAAATCTATGCGGTACTGCATTGACGTCATAACATTTAATGACGCAATTTAAAAGCCGTGATTTAAAACTTGTTTTTTTCCATCTCTCCCATGGCAAGCTGCAAAATTACAAAAAAAAAAAAAAGGTTCAGAAAAAATATTCAAACAGAAAGTAGCTGCACTCATGATTCAGACAGCAGGATCAAAGGCAAGTCAGTGCAGAAGAACTTATTTTATATTTAAGCATTTACCAACTCAAAATGACACATTAATGCAAATAAACCTGGAAATTTGACTCAAGTTTTGAGGGTGCTAAAGCATTACACACAGGTGGCAACATTGATAAAGGAAAAAAAAAGATAAAAAAAATAAAAAATTACTACACTCTATCCTAACAGCAACAATGTGACAAGATTTCGCAGCCCTCTTATGTTGTTTTGCAAAACTAAGGCAACCACTGTCCTTTTCCTATCAGTCAACTGTCCATTTTTATTCAGATTTGGTCTGACTGCTGCAGTAACTGAAAAAAGAAAGAAAGCATAATTTTCAGGTATTTCCCATATTATGAGAAAGAAATTGTAGTCTTTTTCCAATCAGCTACAGTATCCAGTTTCAGTGATCCACAGGATCCACTGTATCATCATGGTCTTGAACTTAGCTGACCCGACCCAGTTGAACCCAGTGAGATCTTCTGCTGACGAAGCTCATCTGCCTCACATACAACAAGATTGCTAAAACAACAATTAAATTGGCTTAAGAACTGTCTAATGCATTATTAAAACCTGTAAGTATAGCACTGAACAACCATCTTCAAGCAAGAAAGGTGGTCAGATCAAAATTTTTTTATTTTTTTATTTATAAATTTAGTCCTGTCCAATTCTTTTTCCCCGATTTTCTCCCCAATATTAGTCGTAGCCAATTCCACCCCGTCACTAGGGGGCTCCCACATTAAGGCTACTACTACCACTCAGTCGGGAGGGCGAAGACTATCCCGTGTTTCC
>JAOVVB010000030.1:7278278-7291901 GCA_028570985.1 Heterobranchus longifilis
AGCATCACCCGGGGTTCGAACCAGCGCTCCCCGGATGATAGGGCGAGCGCTTTACCACTGCGCCACTCGGAGGCCACCAGATAAAAAAATTTTAATGATCATGATCAGAGATCACTTAAACATTTGGTAAAATCTAATCATTAAAGAAAACTCACTATGTACAATAGTAAAACTAAGAGCATTTCCATAAGCACAATGTGACGAGAACTTGAGGGATTGGGACTAAAAAGCCTTAAGAAAACCACTTCATCAGTGAGGCTATTTCAAAAGAAGGCTTCAATTTGCTAGAGAGCATAAAGAACAGACTGTGGAGCATTGGACAAAGGTCATATGGTCTGATGAGTCCAGAATAACCCTATTCCAGAGTCAGGGTAAGAATTGATGCACCCATCATGCCTAGTGTCTACTGTAAGACCCTGTGGGGGTAGTGTTTTGGGGTTGCTTCTGTTGGTTAGTTCTATGTTCGGCAAGGTTATGTGCCCAGAAAATGAGGTCAGCTGACTACCTAAATAAACTGAAAGACCAGCTTTTTCCATTAATGGATTTTTTTTTTCTTCTCTGATGGTACAGGCATATTCCAAGATGATAATGCCAGAATTTTATGGGGCTCAAATTGTGAAAGAGTTGTTCAGGGACCATGAGACATCATTTTCACACATGGATTGGCCACCACAGAGTCTCTCTCATCATCAATACAAGATCTTGCGAAGAACTTTGGACGGAAAATAAATGTTGTGCCATTGCATAAGCTTATAGAAACAAAACAGAACAAAAGGCAATCCAATAAAATATTAGAGTATAAAGAAAGAAGGAAGGAAGAAAGGAAGGAAAGAGCTGTACATAGGATTAGATAAATAAAAATAATGGATGTGCAATAACACTTGACCCATCAGGATGAACAAAGTACAAAACACGGCGTTAAATAAACAAACACCACTCCGTACTGTCCCTTTTCAAATATGAGTGTAAATATTGATTTTTTTTCCCCCATCTGGATATAAATGCTGAAATTTTAAAACCATAATTGTCCTTGTTTCAGCCTTGACCATGCAGTAGCAGACAGGGTCTGAATAAAAGACTTCAAGGATCTTTGCGTGATTGAATATGTACAAGCAACATGAGCAAATTCATAAAAAGCCAAATAAAAGTAGTTTGACCATGAGGCCGGATAAGTGACAAGCGGTATACATTGTTCTCAGTAAGTGACCTGGCAACAGCACTGTGCCATAACTGTAAAAGTGCAGCAGGATTGGAAAATGCTCATTAAAAAGACTATTAATATAATTGGTTGCCTTTGTTTGATTAAAGGGAATGAAGAATCACGATAATTGATTTACGATAAAAAAGCAACACTGTGAACAGTGTGCTCTAATAAATACCTTTAAATAATTAAAGTTAATTCATTTAAAGAAAACTAACATATATCCAACATACAGTGCAGGTTTTATATAGGTAATTTTAATAAAATTTTAATAAGCATGTAAGATCCAAAAGTATCAATAGCAGAAAAAAATGCTTGCTTAGTTCTCGTAGGTCTTCCCTGATTAGTATAATTTCCCTTTCAAATTTTCACAATACACTGACCTCAATCCAAATACTTCAAGCTGTATATATAAAACTCTTTTACAGAAAATAACATTGTGTACAGTTATTCCTACAGAATTATATGCAATGCAGGCCAAAAAACACTCTGATCTTTACTGCCACAAAATAATAATAAACAAATTAACATACTGGCTACCACTTCACAAACCTGCATCTACAAAAGTGATGTATGAAATTCCACAAGCCATGGGTTCGACATTGAAACAAACGTTCGATTAAACGTATCAAAGCAAACATCCCTCATCCATCACAACAGATAGTGACTAGTATGGCATCTAGGTCCATACTGTATATCTGTTAAAACCTCGACATGCCCTGTCCTGCTGCATATCTATTGAACGGAGAGGGGGACAGAAACATTTCAGACATTCTACAGTATATGGCATATGGACTTTTTAAACATGTATGCTATATACTGATAATTCTAGATATTCTAATTCTAGCCCCACTGGTAGGCATCTGATGTTGAACATTTTATACTCTTTTCCTCTCAATTCTTGAAAGAATGCATACATACAGTATAAAGAATATGGAAAGAATAAGTCACATGTCTCCTATTATATTAAACAACAAACAAACTAATTCAGAACTAACCTGACTAATTCTTCAAATATCGTTATTTATGTGCGATGTGAATAGACGACAATTTTGTGTTAATGCAAGTCCTCCAGAGAATCCATTAACTCTCCTCTTATGCCTCTAAATTTCACCAAACACTAGGGCTTTCGTATAATAGACTACAATAACTGGCCACTTTAATTAAAGAACTGGACAGTGAATGTTTTCAGCATTAATTAATATAAATAATAAAAATTAAATAACATTTTATGTATAACGTTATAACAAAAATGAACAACAGGGAACAATGCATAGGAACCTTACAAGACATTAAACTGAACGTTTTCTCTGAAACAAAGCCTTATTGCTTAATTAGCTGAATAAAGATGAAGAATGTCACTAAAATCAATAAATGATTTCAAGAAAAACAACTTAGAATCAACATTCTTGGTTTCTATCAAATTCAAGAAGCTGCAAACGCATTGCAAAGGCAATGAGTTCAAATGGATGCTATATATTTCATAAACACACAAGTAGAGAGAGAAAAAAAACCTTGGTAAACAGAGAAATGGTTGAAAAGCATGTTATTATCATTACCAACAGAGCTACTGAAAAATAATGTAATATTAACCCCTATTCAAAGATTAAGCCTGAAAATTATATTCTAAACAGCTTGACTGTAATCTTGTTTTGTACTGTATGTGTCTAGATATTAATATCAACAAATGAAGAAAATAACAGCGCTAAAGTGGTAATCAGGTGTTGGCAAAGATTGCATTGTGTTAATGGTAAGCATGGACTAAAGTAATCACAATAAAATTAAATTAACTTATGTCAGATTAAGTCTTTTACGGAGGACAAATTTATTCGTTTTGCCTCCCACTTTCAAATATCCTCTTTTCTATACTTTCACACAGTTGGGTCGAAGGATCTTTATAATGCTTTGTTAACAGGTCTACCTGCAAAGTCCTACATTTTATTTAGAAATGGAGAATGAGCTGCAGAATAATGAATTTTAGATTACATATAATATTCTCACTGGTGGTTGGGTTAAAAAAAAAGTGTGAACTTTAGCAAATCAATAAGAAGGAATGATGACTCATATCTTTGATGTGTGTTATTAGATAATAATGACCTGCAGTTAAACACTGATTATGTACTGTAGTGCTGAAAATACCTGCTTTCCAGCAATGCTGGTGCTGTCAGAACTAGGTTTTAATAAAAGCAGCTGAACTAAGTGTGAATCTGAGAACAAACACTGTATACTTGGTATTAATTTATAGTTATATTTGACATAAATTGACTGTGAAACAAGTTAGATCCTATTGTTAGTTATGATATCACGGCTATACACAGTCGCTCCCTCACCAGCCTCTCTTCATTTGTCTGGAGGTCGCTTGTTGTGTAAAACGTCGCTTGTTGTGCTACTAGGAAACTGCAAATTGTTTATTGAAGACATTTTAAATTCAAAGCTTTACCTCTGACTGTTACAGCCATTTATTTAAAAAAATCATAAGCCG
The DNA here is from genome assembly GCA_028570985.1 of Heterobranchus longifilis. Taxonomy (NCBI): domain Eukaryota; kingdom Metazoa; phylum Chordata; class Actinopteri; order Siluriformes; family Clariidae; genus Heterobranchus; species Heterobranchus longifilis. Next base: position 7,281,962 of record JAOVVB010000030.1, read on the forward strand.
ACCCAAGAAACACTGAAACTACCCGAGTGCTGGCAACCGACAAAGATAAAAGTAGTTTTTAATTCTTACATGCTTACAGTATGTAGCCAAAAGGTGATAAAAATAAACCATGGAGGTGGTGGTGGACCGTCCTGAGAAAACTTGTGAGATTTACTTTATATTTCCGCTTATTCCGCTTTAGAATATCAGTTCTGTTCAATTTTCAGGTTCCAGGTTAAATCCCAAATAGTGTTAAATGGAAAGCTAGTGCACTCGGGTGTACAATCCCTTGTCCCACAAACCAAGTACTGCCCTTAACTAGGGGTTACAGTTGGATTTCCTAGTTAGTATTGTAGCTAACCTTAAACAAAATAAAGATAATTTGGAATGACTAAAAGGCAATCATTAAGTAGACAAAGTGGCGTTTAAAATGACAACGTTATTAATGTGTTTTCTTGGCAAAAGTGCATCCATGAATGGTTTTAAATGTGGCATGCACTGTACTGTAGCTGCTCTCTCCACAGTATGGCGGACTGTAGCGACCTACCTTCACCCTAGTGCTGTGACTGGCTGTTAGTGTAATTAACGATTGTACTGTAGAACACCTGGTACACAAAGTCGTACACAGTGTTGGGGGAAGTTACTTTTTAAAGTAATTAATTACATTACAAAATTACTATCTTCTTTAAGTTGCATTACAGCGTTACTTCCTGATAAAAGTAACGAGTTCGAGTACTTTTCCACTGCAGAAAATGAAAACTCCTTTGTTATTCCTCATGCATGTTGTTTTAGTCAAGACCGTTATAATTATTCTACCATCATCACTCAGCGAAGTTTGACCCATAATCTGTTAACTATTAATACTCCTATCTCACCAACGTCGTTTCACGTGGTGGCCGTAAGTACGGTACATCATGATTCACCGCGAGTTTTGGCGCTGTGATTAGGTTTCCATGTTTCCACGCCTTGCATTACTGGCATCACTACTGTCAAAGCTGCTGTTAAAGAGAATTAATAAATACCCATCAGATTCGAGAATTCAACAGCACTGTGGTATAAGTTGCAGGAAAAAACATACATTTCAGGCTCTTTAGTTTCTGTGTGGATAATTCAAAGATGGGGGAAGTGTGGAATTAACTTACGTATCCCTAGTCGTCTTTTTCTTTTGGTAGTACAATTAAATGGTGCTTACGCTTAACAGCTTATTATGGTGTTATTTGTAACTTACCAGCATTTAAATGAATTGGAATTAAAAGGGCTTTAAAACAGAGAGAAAGCTACATAAATTTTTAATTGGAATAATCTGAACAGCTGGGTTCAGGATTCTAGATTATAATCTTCTTTAACTACTGAATAACAGCAAAAAAGCATTTAAGATAACTTTCCCTTTACTCCAGGGATTAAAGTGCCGTAAAAAATATATATAAATTGCATCCCAGCACAGTATTAGCTCTGTTGGAAATGCAAAGAAAAATAACTTATTTTAAAGTATGAAAAACTAGTGTGGGTAGAAAAAGCACGACTGCAGAGAAATAGTCATGTTTGACCAGGAATCAACATGTACAGTATGCTGTACTACAGAGAATAAATAAGGAAAAACATTTGTAAAAAAAAAAATAAAAAAAAATGAAAGGAGCATTAATACTAAGCCAAAGCATTTGAATTTGTAATATTGTATTGCAAACTTGCAAGAACAGTGTGTTTGACAACAAAACAGTAAACACAACTGTACTGTACAGAACTACAGTACACTTACTGTATACTATACTATGGTAGTTAAATAACGCAGGCATCCACATACAATATATGCTCTTATCTCATTTTCAGGAGAAAACCTGGAGCTGCGATGAATTTCATGCTGCCAAGTTCATCAATCTCCAATTTATCAGTTAAGGTCAAAATATTCAGCACAACCTTAATCATTTATAGAAAACTAAATTCCAGGTTAGGACGCCTTGCTGTTTTTCATTCTTCATTAAATTCTGCACAGAGAAAAAGATGCATTACAGAAAAGGACAGCTTAACCTAAGGCTCTGTCTTTCACTTTGCAAGTGTGTACCTGCCCTTTTCCCCCCATATTACCACAAAAAGGTCAAACAAGGAAATATATTTGCTGAGAGATTAATTTTGTTCATGTTGCATCGCCTTTTTCATGAACAAAATGAATATAACAAATATTATAGGGAATCCAAAGTTAATAAAAAAGCTTAAAATAGCCCCTATGAAATTAAGGGAGTGGGTGAAACAGAACGATGAGTTGAGCAGAGTTCAAGAAAGGGTTCATTTTCTTGTTCAGTGAAGCAAAAAAAAAAAAAAGAAAAGAGAAATTTTGCCATGACTACACACATAAAAAAGTAACAATGTGATAACCAAGAGCATATGTGTGACATTACAGTTAAATTCCACAATGGTTTTCCTTTCTATTTCTATACGATCATAGATGAACTGTATGAACAGATGAACAGACAGGTTGCATGATGGTAGCTCAATGTTAATCATATAAAATCTGGCTGCTGAACGACTGATAGGGCCCATGTGTTTTATGTAAATCAGCCATTTACACATGATATTACAATGATGTACAGTACTATTGCAGCTTGATCAGTGTAGCACCACACAAGCTCAATCCGATTTAACAATGGGCTCTTAAACAAATATATTTCAAGAGCACATTTTTTTTCTCTATATGTGAGTTTTCTCCAGGATCTCCAGCCTAAAAAAAACCACAAAAAAACATGGACAAACTACCTACACTAGCGTTATCCCTAGGTAAGAGTATGTGTGTCGATTATGCCTTGTAATGGACAGATGTCCAATCTGGGGGTGCATTCGCCTGCCTAATACTCTGTTGATCCAGAGCCTATATCTGGTACACTGTCACCCTGATCATGATAAACATATAGGAAAGAACAAATGAAAGCTCACCGTTATTAAATTTATAATATCATTTTATTTTTAGGATTAAATGCATTATACTATGAAGTGGTCAGTTTGAGCTCTTGTGAGAAACGGTCTAAAAAACACACCAGTACAAAAAAATATTCAATGAAGAAGTCTTAGAATAGTATGATCTGTTTGCTTTTGTTTTGTCTTTCATTTACAGAACAATCAGACAGCCATCAAGAAAGTTAATTACAGCCTGAGAGCTCAGACGGTGCAGAAAAACTTCCAAGAAATCTAACCGCAACCTTTTTCAAATAAATGCAGATAGTTAATTAGAAAATGTAGTCTAAGGGGCAATGATTCATAACTGATTAGCAAAGTGCTAATCTATTAATCTGAAAATTTACAAAATTGAAAGATGAGAAAAAAAACATCAAGTGCTTTTAAATTCATATGATGAAGCAATAAACGAAATGCATTTCATTATGTTTTATTACAAAATAGAGATAAATCCTTAAATATGACTGGTTAAAAGGTGTTAATTCATTTAGAACAGCTAATCTTAGCTATTTTAAGGAACAAGCAGTAAAAAAATAAGAATCAAGGATTTTAGAAATCATCTGCAATCTTTGCAATCTGCAAATTTCTCTGTATGATTTACATCCTGTTTTTTTCCCCTGGTGTAAAACCCTTACACGTCCATTTTGTTCTACCCTTGCTTGCAAAGCTACATACAGTACTCCAACCACTAAAGTTCCTCCTGCTGAGTGTGTAACAAGTACCAGCACCAAAAACCTCCCCGCAATATGATAATCCGGTGATTTTCAAACTCTCTGAACATGATAAAGTCTTATAAAGTTTAAAGTCTTTGTTGGACACAGGAGGAAAAAGAGAAAAAAAAAAACAGATTAGAGATAAGGAAGAATGTGAGCTCCAATTTTCTAAAGTGGAGCGAGAGAGACTGTAGAGTGCTTTGTCTCAAGGCATTTGCATCAAAGGCTTCAGAATCATCCGCTGACCCTTAATGACTGCGACTGCAGCTTGTGCTTTAAAATCAACAGGAAGATTATGGCTAAGAGAAGCCTGAGGCAAACCTGATGGAGATTCAATCCTTTTTTTTTTTTTTTTTTAACAAATACTTCCCAAATGTCTCTTTTCAGTTCTCACAATGTGAAAAAAAAAGAATTTAATCACATTTATTAGCAGTTCTGACATTTTTCTAATGCACAAAGAACAGGTTGTGGGAATCTTTAATGCCATTATTATTATTATTATTATTATTATTATTATTACTATTATTATTATTGGAAAACGGAAAAGTGACAAGTTAATCCAGGAGCCATTCTTATTTTCTATATATTTTCTAAATACACTTTCTTCTTTAGTGCTACAAGAGCATTTTGTTTTTTTTCCCCCTGAAGCCAAAACCTAGTGCTTCTATACAATTCTATTAAGCAGCAGGACTGATAAAACATAATGGAATAAATATATTTCTTCAATATATTCAGTAAGCAAAGTTTATAGTCTATACAAAAGTATACTTGTATGGTGCAGCATTGCAGTTTTCTTCACTAGCACTAAGAGGTTTGAACCTGTTTTGAGCTTGACAATAGTTTGTTCATAAAGCAAGGTTGAGCACCATTAAGACGTACTGCAGAAGCTGATGTAAAAGAATCGATCGGTTTACACAGAGCAATGATCTCGCCACCTGTGAGAATCTTTAGAATTAAGTGTGAAATTTGGGAAGAATTCTGACTGTTAAAAAAAAAACCTATTATTTAGGTCTTGTGGTTATTATAATAATTAACAATTTTTACAGCTAAAAATAGAAAAAAATACAGGTTAGAGTTTGGGTCAGTGGAATTTTCTCAAACTGCCAAACCTTTGCTTTTCCATTACATTGAGCAGCCATACTGACAAAACAAAGAAATATATGGCATCATAAATCTCCATAATGCTATACATTCAGCTTGCTCTCAATCTCAGCCACATGAGCTTAAGGGGGATTGGATTTTTACTCTGATGCTATCCAAGAAATTTTGCCCACAATACCTACTTTGTGATTCTCCTGGCTTTGAGAATTAAGCCCCATCACAGTGTCGTCTGTAAAAATTCAGCATCTGCTACACAGAATTCATTTGGCAGACCTGACTGGTCTGCACTGCTGAAATATGAGTGTTGCTCTTGGCTTTCATCTCAATAGTAGCAGCTGATTTGTTGTGAGCTGGGGGTTCTGCTAAATTCCTATGCTGAGATCTCAGACAATCCAGCGTGGAGCTGGAGAGCAGTACACGCCTGTACGCCTACACACACCATGAATTTCCCCAAGGCATGGCGGGATTCATGATGACAGAATGACAGAATGACAGGTTAGTGGATGTTGAGTTGAAACAAAAAAGTCAAGAATTAAAAAAAAAAAAAAAAATCACGTCCTAAAAACAAATTTAAACTCTAAATGCAGGATGAGGCCGCAGAGTTTTAGTCTTGTCACCGTTGCTCCTACTACAATTTTATTTCTATTATTATTATTATTATTATTATTATTGCACTCTAGCAATATATCCAATGCTGATGAATAACTTAATTACCACCACATAAAATTCTCCACTTGCTTCATGATCCTTCAGTATTAGTTAAACTGTGGTTCTCATTAGATGGGTGTCAAACAGAATTAGAAACTCCATTTACTTTCTGGATGTCATGTAAGTCTTCAAATTCGCTTAGCCAGATGGCAGAGGACCTAAGGGTTCAATCTCAACATCACTGCTAACGTTTAGCTTCCTAGAAGGAGAAGAGCTCTGTAACTTTAGAGAGAAGGGAGGAAATTAAATCAGTGGCTCTGGAGCCAATAATAAAAGATGCTTCATTCAGACTGTGAAAAGAACAGCAACATGAGATCAGAACCAGCAAATTCCAATTGGACTGAGCCATGTTCGGTGCTGTACCCTCAGCACCAAGGCAATCTCAGAGATTACATAAGTTCCACATATGGACTCTTTGGGCTGAGTGTGTCGTTAAGGATTTTCCACGCAAATGAAAGCTACATTTTTTTTTCTTCTGTAAAAGCTGCAGTGGCTATACCACAGGACATGTTATTGTTTATCGTAACACTTCTTCCAGAACTTATTAAAACCAATTTACAGTACTAATAGGACTACTGTTAAGAACCTGAAGGATCTCCTAAACTAATCTATATAAATAAAAGAAAGGTATTGTCTGTACATTTGTCAGAACTTGCTCCTTCAATGATATCTTTACGTTTCATACACTGGAGGTCCAGAAACCGGTCTCAGAAAATAAAATAAACTGTCTGTCTGTCTGTCCAGCCAGATTTTGTAACAGCATCACACAAAACTGGCTGGATGGAATTTATTCAAACCTTTTACTGCACTTAGATATCTGCCTAAAGTTTAACTGAACTTTAACTGCACCATAACTGAAATCAAAATGTTGAGTAAAAGCGACGTTACAGTATAAACATTCATGTGACAGATTTAATAATGTACTTTAAAGTAAGCTAATAATAAGCTACTTGCTGAATGTAAACAAACCCCTGAACCAATAGATAATAATAGAAAAGCTAAACTGAAATATCAGTGGTACTGTATAAGGGAATTTTAACATGCTGGAGTCGTTTTAAGGCAAAACTTCATCTTTATCCGACTTTCATCTGTGATTTACTTTCTGATTACCGAACAGGGAGTGTACTTGGCTTACAACGTCAGAATTACAAACTTAGCGTAAACAAGAGTGAACAAGGTATAAAATACTCAACTTTACACTATTATACTTTTTTCTTAAGTCAGGCAGAGTTTTCCGCCATATAGAAAGACAGGCAGACATGTATGTGTACGTGGGCTGCAACCAGAATTAATAACATCACTGATTACATTAAAGCTGATCAGCTTATTTCTAGCTTTAACTTTTTACACAAACTCTTTTCCTGTCAACGACTGGCACCATATTAAAGATAAAGCAATGCTATTACTACTAATGTCATTATTTGTAAGGCTAATTGTCAGCATATGACCTTATGACTGTGGCATCTTGTAAACAAATTGAAGTCATATTAATTATTAACCCTATCTTCTTCCAATTCAGTTGCACCCAATTCCCATCCACAAGCTACAGTAGTTACTCCTGTGAATGAGACGGCCAAACGGATTCTGCTGAGATGTGCACCTCCGCCCACCACATCTCATCAAATTGCTGATTATGTGTTACCGTAGGGCACACTACCAGTCCTCCTGCATACAAAAAGAGTTCATGGGTGTGGATTATTGGCTAGTGTTCCCTGATCAATACGAGGTAACTGCATCCTTCTTACCTAGAGATAAGGGCTGAATTTGCTCTCTTAGACCCCTGTCTGTGATATCATTGCGACTCAAACTCCTAATCGTGGTCTTAGGGTCTATACATTATTTTAGCCACATTTTAAAGTCACTATGGTAACCAGGGCTTTGTAGTAAGGATGCAACCTAATATATAGTAAATTATGTATATGTTCTGATCGATACAAATACATAGTAACGTGCTTATCCCAACAAAAAAGATTCTCAAAAGCAAAACTGCATTATTACTGCACTAGGGGCTGCCTGGTCAAATTTATTATGAGACATGTTTCAGCAGTACGTAGTTTGAGTATTGACAAGTTTGTTAACATTAAAATTCTATGGAAGTAATTATACAGTATATGGATTAAGTCTTAAACATGTGTATTGTTACAGTATGTATGACACGTGATTCTTAGCTGACAAGTGAAGGTAATTAGAAAAAAAAAAAATGAGCCGATGGTTTAAAAAAAGAACTTCCTGCATAACAATTATTCTTACTACTGACTGCAGGGTGACAGATCGTCCTCCCAAGCTTTTGGCCATCTAATATTATGAATCAGAGATTAAACATACAATAACGACACACATTTGTCAACATACTGTACACACATGCACTAGATATGTATATACAGAGAGAGAGAGAGAGAGAGACCACCATCGATCGATCTAAACCAAATCCATTGTTTGCACTAAAGCTGGCACATCTATGAAGTTTTCAGACTGTGTATACTGTAGCCAAAGAAAAAAATGCATTCTCCTTGCAAAAGATTCTCAGCATATATTATTTGCAAAGGTGCCAATACTTTTTGAGTTCATTTTGAATTTCAGAAAACTACCAACCTACTTAGAAAACCATTTACGTTTCTATACAGTACATCTACCCCCTTATGGTTAAGCTCAAAATAGCACTCACTGCATGGCGTATTAGAAAAAAAAGAAAAATCATGAAGGGTGCCAGTAACTCTATAGGTCTCATTAGTTCTTTAAACACAACAATCATCTGAAAGTAACAACCGCGTAGTCGAGGGGAACAGCATGATTAAAAGAGAGGCAAACTGTTTCCAGACTCTGAGACTTTATCTTAGGTGATGAATGATTTATGGAGCTGAACAGGAATAGCTGTGTATGTGGGAGGACGGATGTTGTCTATGAAACATTTTTTTTCCTTCTTTATTCCAAAAAAAATAAAAGTCTAGCCCTGGCTTTTCTAGGAAACTGCATGAAAAGATCCACTGGGAAATTCAACTGTAATGGTTTTAATGCTTTACAAAGCATTTAATTCTGCAGAACATTGTAAACGACCCTCAGCTGTATGTTCTCGACTACTGGTAAGTTAAACCATTACGCCCGTGTTAGCACTCTGGTCGCTCTGCCTGAGTGCTCACATGGGGAAAGCGATCCAGCTGTTATCTTAATGCTGCTACCAGTGGCAATTACATGTGATATACTGTAATAGCTGGCAGCATATAGTGCTGTAGGTGCGCAGACAGGGCAGCTGTATTAAGAATACACTCAATTTATAGTGAGACATGCTGTTACGCCGATGCAACAGCTGCCCCCTTACAGCTGAGCCGAAGCCCGTTAAAAAAAAAAAATCACAATCATAAGAGCGTTCTAAGAGCTCCTAATGTATTACATACATATCAATAATGTGACAGTGTATTTGCTACAATTGGATCAAGCTGATGGAACATACTTTGAAACTCGGTGCTTGCTCATTTGTGCTTTCGGTGCTAATGCAGTTCATTGACCTTTGTTTCAAAGATATGATGCCTTGCAGCATAAGTGCTGAAAATAAACTCTACAGTACATAAATGTATGTAATTTCCAGGGCTGTCAATATTAACGTGTTAACGCATTTGATTAATCTAGGAATTTTAACGCAAATTAATCATATGACCAAATATTACTCTAATGGCTTCCCATAATTGTAAACATGGTTACCACGGCTGTGTACTAGTAATCAAGTTAGTGCGCAGTTATTAACCTACAGTAGCAGTGATGAACCTACAATATTGTTATTTCTAATGAAACGGTCAGGTTTTTTCATCCACCTGATATAAAGAGCAATCAGTAGGTCGGGGGAACATAAATAAGGATATCTAAATTCATCTCATTCCTGTTGTTTAAAAATGTAAGATTATTGCATTGTCTCTAACACGATTCTCGTCAACTCCCTGCTAAAACAAGAGTCAATTAATTTATAGTGGCACTGTTTCTGCTGTTGCATTCAAAAAACCTCCGGGACACCCGATAACTCACTACAGTCTACAGTTTTCTTGGCATGGAGTGATGGCCTTGAAGTCCCAGTGACATACACAAAGCTCAAGATAATAAGCTTTTCAGCGTTTGATGAATTTCCAGAGCAGTCATTGAAGACGGCTGTTCATAAAATAAATGAAGCCATGACGGTGTATTGCTGCTTTGTTGAAACAAATGAGCTATATAATCGACGCTTATGTCCAATCAAATCGTTCATTCAATCATCTTCAGGAACCAATTTATTCTGATCAGGCTTGATGTGGATCTCTATTTAAAAATACACAGATCAGCCATAACAGTAAAACCCAAAACATTAAGCCCAAAGTTGTGCATGTTCCTGTTGTGCTGTTCTGCTGAGACAGCTCAGACCCCTCGAGGCATGACTCCACAAGACCTCTGAAGGTGTGCTGTCATTTCTGGCACCAGGATGTTAGCAGCAGATCCTTTAAGTGCTTCAGGTTGCAGGGTGGACCTCTATGGAT
>JAOVVB010000030.1:7332181-7345108 GCA_028570985.1 Heterobranchus longifilis
AATGTAACAGTGTTGTCTCTGCGCCTTTAAATCGTGATTTTTCTCTCAGAGCTGTTTTCCACTGTATTGGACTGTGAGCTCTACTTTGTTGAGGATTTTCCAAAATTAGGATTATTCACCATCAGGACAGCTTTACAGGTAAAATTTTCTATCATCGCACTCCTGGACTGATTAATTGAAACTGGTCAGGCCGACTCATTTCTCCTGCACCCTCACACTCACACATACACTATACAGGCCTATAGTTCACTTACACACTGAAAATATGCATATAATTATAATTATAATATATGATTAGTTCACCTTTTATGTAATATTTAAAAAATAATAATAATGCCTATAATATGTATATTCTGAACAAATTGGCATTTTGTTAAAGATACTATAACTTTTAAAAGAGAAAAAAAGTTTAGAGACTCCAAAAAATTTTTTTTATTTTTTTATTATTAAACTAACTAAACTAAACTCTAGCACTAGTCAAGTATAATTCATTGGACAATAAAGTGTAGACCAATTCACAAAGGACAAACACTTCTAGAATGCTTTAAGTGTTTGCTCACAAGGCCCACAAGCCCCTAACAAACAAGACATTTATCCATCAGATTGCATTAAAGATTAAAAAATAGGTTGGGTAAAAAAATTAAACAAATAATGTTGGGGTACTGACCCATTTTAGTCATTTTTATTTTTCACATGGGGAATGGGTGGAAAGCAATTAAATTAAATTATGTTTAGTTTTATTATAATGCAAAATATTTGAGCTCTGAATAAATTAACAAGTATATAGCCTCACAAGGGGTTTTCTTAGATTGCAAAATAAAAGAAGACTGTGGTGTTTCTTTGTTTTATTAAGCTCTTTAAGTAATTTTAATTAATCAACAAGTGCCTGTCAATTTAGGTTTGCGATCATTTAAAATATTCATTTATTTCTCCAGTATGACTGCACTGAAAATAATTTGATAGCGTGTAGTTTGTCATCACAGTGCATTAGCATATTTTAATCACACGTCCCCATGTTGTGCACTCGAGGCCATGAAAAGATCTGAGTAACTGTGCAGTCAGAAGTGTAATATTTTTATGAGAAAACAATAAAGCTCGCTGCAATTTTTTTGCTGAGGAAACTTTCGAAAAGGCAGAATTTGATAAAAGCAGAGCCTTAAAACTACCTTGGAAGCTACGCTGCTCATCTCTCTGTGTCAGGTGATCTAAATCATGACACAATCGAGAATACCGAGCTTATATCAGATAAGCCATGGCATGACAGCTCGGCACTGTACGCCCACATCCTGCTGCTTTACTGTCTGCAGATTACAAAGAACCATGACATACTGGAGAAACATCTGCTGCAGTGTTTTCTTAGACAATGGAAAAGCTGTAAAGATTGAGTACGATGACACTAAACTCAGTAATTATTTACATTCCTGCTAGATTCTGAGTAAAGCAGTCTTTAGTACGAGACACCATGATTTTCTTGGCATCCTGAAAACAAAAGTTCGGCCAAAAAAAAAAAAAAAAAAGACATAATTACACATTTTCCTCCTTATCGCCTATGAAATCAATCAACCAAAATGTTTAGCATTCAATGTTAGTAATCGTACCACTAAAACTTTATAAACCAGACTTCATAAATGCTTTTTTTTTTTTTTAGCTCACTAAAGGGATAACTTGGGTCTTGGATGTTAGAAATTGTTCTGTTCTGCACAACAAGTTTGTTATCCAGAACAAGTGCTCAAGTACGTAATCAGGGCCAAATTCCACAAACCTCAAAAAAGCATTCCAAAGTACAGCTGAGACACATATAAAGCTTCTGTAGTCCCACTGGACCAAATCAAACTAGCATATAATTTTAAAGTTACAGTATTTAGTACTATTGTAACTCTTTTCTGTCCCTGGAACCAGAACAAGCCACAGAAGAAAGAGTTAAATTTGCACCAAATGCACCATAACATTTTTCTTTTTGATTTTCTCCCGAATTTAGTAGTGTCCAATTCCTCCCCGTCACTAGGGGGCTCCCACATTAAGCTACTACCACTCAGTCTGGAGGGCCGAAGACTATCACGTGTTTCCCTCAAACCACGTGACGCCAGCCGACCGCGTCTTTTTGAACTGATTGCTCACGCACCATGGGGGTGGCGTAACACACTCGGAGGACAGCGCTACCCGCTCCTTCCGCTTGCGTGAGCTCATAGACGCCCCTGATTGGCTGTAGAGCCGTAATTAATGTGGGAGCACTAAGTACCTCTCATCCGTCCCCTCAGAGAGCTCGGCCGATCAGCTCTCTCTAGACCTCCAGCTGCGAGAGGTTACAGCATCACCCGGGAATCAAACTCGCGATCTCTGGATGATAGGGTGAGCACTTACACCCACTGCGCCAATCGGAGGCCAATGCACCATAACTTTAGTTTAAAAAAAACTTGACTTAGCCCAGGAGAACTGCGGAAGCTTCATATAAATCTCAGCTGAACTTTGGAATGCCTTTTTGCATGGAACGAGGGTTGAGAAACTTGGCCCCAATTACTTACATTGTAGTCATGACCTTCAACTTCATGGTCAGGGTGCAGAGCAGGAACATTTTTAACAACAAAGACCTATGGTAATGTACTTAAATGTACATCAATTTTGATTTAAGACAGACTTGAAAACCTCAAACTATCCCTTTAAGGAATGGTTTTCCACTTTTGTGTATGTGCAATTTTACAGTTACTCTATCATTGAACAAGCAATCACATAAATGTCTGCTTTACACTTGAATATAACATGAAGATGTCCACTAGATCAGGTTTTTTTTGTAGTCCTGAACGATCATACTTGCAAGAACGCAGTTTAACAAACGCAGCACAACGGCTGGGTAATGATGTCTGAAATCTTGCTATCTACAATAAGTGTGATTTCCTCACACAGTGTGGAAACATTAAGGTTTTTATCGGCTAAGTTTCTACTGAGATGCTGCCCGTTCAAAAAAATGCCCATCCTCCTGCTCCGGAGTTTTTGCTCCTTTTCACTTTTGTGTATAAACAGATGTTAAAAGCTATAATCCTATTAGTGGATAAGAAACATGCAAATGGGAAACACATTTCAGGTCAGGGAAGCGTGCAGTTCTCAGAACTATATTTAATGGTAATGTCAAACTTTCACAGTGTGAGAGGGAGTTTTCATATTCCAGCATCAAAAAAGAGCTCCACACTTCAGTAATAAAAAAAAAAAGGATAGCTGTGAGACTCACAGGAAGGGTGAAATGAAAATCATGAACTCCACATTTATTTTTAGATAGGAAGCACATCATGGAGCTGGCTTTTTCCTCACAAGCGTATGTTACTTTATATACAGGGGTTAACACATGTTCCTAATAATCTCGTAGATATCAGTGCAGACATCTGCCAGATACATATTACTATCCCAGCACAAAAATAAATGCTCCACCTGCTGTCTACATGGCAAGCTCCAGCTTTGTATTTCAGGTTGTATAACATGCAAACACGGATGCTTTAAAGTGCACCATAATTGGCCACAGCTTTTTTAACTTTTGCATTCTTTTTTTCTATTTTCTGATTCAGCGATACTTGATTAATACATGTGTTGCATTTTCACCGAAAAAAAAAAACATGGATGAAGCTTTATATGGATCATAGATGATCCATTATCAATATAATTAACATAATTAGGGGAAAAAGCCTGCCAAAAGAATGACAATGAATTATAATAAGAAGAACTATAATGATAGAAATATTGATAAAGATTTGCATATTGCACGCACAGGGCTGTGAAACAAATCACTATTATTATTGATATATATATTGATGTAATTTGTAAAAGAATATGACACTAACTTGCAGGATGATATCATATACTGTATGGATTAGCCCAGTATTGAAATGCTCCTGTGATGGGGTGGGACTGTGTCAAGGGCAACCTCAGAGTTATGGATCACCAGAGAATGTCAGCTTATAAATGAAAAACACTCACAGCTGAAGTTTCTATGCACCAAAACCAGAAAAACAAAATTAAAGCAAAAAAAAAAAAAACCTTGTAAAGAGGTTGTTACCCAACAAATTATTTGCATCAATTGCACACAATTACCAGGTAGATGCCATGAGTCACGTCAGTGACCAATAGTGAACAATGGATGCTGGGAATGTAAAATCTCCAGTATATATTTCCAGTGTAAAGTCCCATGTTTGTGATTACCTTCAAACCACTGGGTTAAAATATGGTGGCTACACAATGCAATACAGTAACTCTTGCCAAGCTAATTAGTCAATTAAGGGTATGATCACAGACTATGAGCAACAAAAGTGAAGGGGACAACTGTATAACCAATGTCTTTACTCAATTTAAAAAAAAAGAAAGAAAAAAACTTGTTGGCTTTGCACATGAACAAAAAAGTTACCTAGCTGGTTGGCAAACAATTTGTCTATGAGCTGCAATGTTCAGTCTTGCATTGATTAAGTCTAGCATCCTATCTCTTTATGTTTTTCTGTAAATTGTCAGCATATTGTAAACAAGGCCATCTGTTTCCAAATATTGGGGTGTTCCTGGTTCTACAAGTGTTGCCTGCCATTTGTGAACACCAATTAATCTGTCCAGTAAAAAAGTAATTGATCTTCCAGCCAGATCACACATCATCTGCATTGATTTAAATCAAATTAAATGAATGTAGATAAAAAAAACAGTAACAGCTGTTTTACTATAAAATGCCTAAAGATTTAAAAGTTGGTTGTTTATGCAACAACTTCAGCAGCAACCCCTTTTCCCCTCTCGTCTGCTCCAACCACTAAGCTTTCAGCATCACCAGTATACTAAATCACCAGTCTGATCATCTGCACCCGCTTCTCATGGGTTTATGCCTTAAGTTAGAATTTTTTAATTTTTTTTATGTTTAAATGATTCCTAGGTTAAGGTGTGTAACAAACAAAAAACTTTCTCGAAAACTGCTTAGGTAAAAAGACCGGAATGAAAATATTAAAACTTGGCAAACATGAGAGCCAAAGTCTTTTAAGAAGCCTGGAGAACTATTCATCATGGCTACATTAAAAATACAAGAAGGTCTTTGGAAGCAAAATTCGAAGAAATGAAGGGTGGTTCAAAACTTTTGCACAGCAATTTAAAGTGCATTATGTTTACAATACCAGTCAAAAGTTTAGACACACTTAATTTTATGGCCCATCATGATTTTTATTTACATTGTACAATGCTGAAGGCATTCAAAATATGCAATAATGTGCATTAATCTCCTGGTAGGCTGGTGACTCTAAATGAGCTGCTCCTCTGCAGCAGAGGTAGGTTTTGGTCTTGCTTTTCTGGGAAGGTCTTCATTAGAGCCAGTTTCATCATGGTGCTTGATGGGTTTTGCAAATGCACTTGACACAATACTGTTCTCACAGTAAACAGCTGATCTTTGTATCTTAAAACAACGACTGACTGTTGTTAATTACTTAATAACCTAATGTCAAATGTGTTATTTCATGTTAGTTAGTCTGTTAGTCTTTCAGCTGCTTCCGTCGAGGGGCCACCACAGCGGACCAGCCGACCAGCATCCGATGACTTGTAATGTACATATCAAAGAAAGACTTTGAATATACGGTAGGTTCTTCTTAAAGAAACAATACCAGACAGGAACACAGCTTGAAATGTGCATTATAATAAATGGAATTGCAACAGCTCTGCTCTCGGGGCAAACCATTTGTCCTCTAATGAAGGTGTAAGTATGCAGACCAGTGAAGGCAAGTTCAATAAGCTGATGAGCAAGTCTGGGTCAATAATTTTCAAGTGAAACATGTTGCTACTCTAATGCATACTGAGGGTCCATTCACTAGAGTGGCCACGAGAGTGCTTTAGAATGACTCAATACATTCCCAATGTCAGACTCGACCAACTACAAACACCAATCTATTTCAGGCATGTTTAATGACCTCAAACATCAAAGTCAAACAAAGGTGCTGGGTGCTAGGCAGTTACCTAACTAGGCCCAGCAAAACCAGCCACCACGGGACAGCGTGAAAAGCCAATTCCTTTTCTACAACGCCTCTTGCGGAAAAAAGCCAACATAATGCATTTGAATCCATCAGCTGCAAGGGCAGTAGGTGAAACTCTATCTCCTTCTGATCACTTTTATTTAGGATCACTTATAATGGAGCAACTGGCTCAAGTACAGTTCGCCCCTGGCTTTTTAAAAAGAACAAGAGGAGAATGAGGGCAGTTGTGTCTGCAGAATTAAACAGTTGGAGAGCGCCGCATGTGAATGTGGTGCACCAGATGTGTAGCAGTCCACTTTGCTGTTGGCAAAGCAAGGATAAAATCACTTTAAACGCCCATTAAACTCTTTCATCAAAACATACTCATTGTTACAAACTTGTAAACAAGGCAACATTGCATTACACTCCTGGCAAAAATATAATACTTGGCCAGGATGGGAAAAGATGAACTTTTCATAAATGAAAACAAACTTGTTGAAATGTTTCTCAGATTTAAAAAAAAAAAAAAAAAAAATCGCATGGTTTCATTTGGTCTCGAAGATGTTAAATTGTTTACATGGTGTCTACCATCAGAAATAAATTTTCATTTTATAATTATGTTTCCTGTAAAGAGCAAAAACTCGGTTGTTTGTCGTTTATTTTAAATTCAAATACACAAAAAGGAATATTGGTACTGTTCAATAAAAACATAGCATTAAGCTACAAAAATGTACAAAAGAAAAAATCGAAATAAACTGCAAAACACTTTTTAATTTTCTCTTGCTCCCAGAAACATATTAAAACATTTTGTCAAATAAATGTACTGCCAGCTTTCGAACGAATACCACATTTCTCTGTATAAGTGTTCAAACTTGTCATACTAGTATGAATAGAATTTGGTACAAATGTAACTTTTAATCAAAATGTATGCATTGGGGAGATTAAAGAGAGCGTGAAAGACTTTAATAGCGCAACAGGAATACATAAGAAGGTATGAATAAGTTACCTGTGTCAGCATCCTTCATCTCCTCTTTGTCATGCTCCTCATGCCACTGCATGGTTCGGTAGTAACTGAGCATCACCTCCCACAACGCTTTGCACAGGTCAGTCAAACAGGGGATGTAGCTGTCTGGAGTGATGTGCTGGTGGGAGGAAAAAAAAAAAAAAAAGCCATAAAGCAGATTCAATCAGCTGCCAACTGTTTCTACTCTCTGGGGGAATTTCCTTAAAGCATGCTTCACAGACAGACGCATGGACGACAGAGGAGCAGACATGCTGTGTACAAACTTGGTTTTCCACACAGTGGCTTGCCAGTTTATCAGATATAGTCATCAAGTACCTGTACCTATCTCACTTGCAACATTTATACTGTGTATTTTTCATCCCTTATACACTCAATTGTCAGGTCAATTTCAAGTTCTAACTCTGTTTAAAAGATATGCCTCTACAAGAGAGGAAAACACATTGTATGTGCTTGCTTGGTGCATTGACAAAACCTCGCTTATGTCAACGGACACATGCTCGATTAGGAATCGTTCCGTTTCTGACACTTTCGAGCAGCGAGGTCTCAAAGGAATGGCCACACACAAACTGTTCTGCCAGCTCATTTCACAGCTCCTTGCATTTGCTATTAAAAAATGTGGTCCATGAAAGTGAAAGAAGTTTCAACACTGCTAACAAGAAAATCGTTGCATGCAAAAAAATAAACGATTACAATCTGTAAAAAACATATATTAGTTGAACTGAGATTTGACTGTAATCTGCAATAAATGTTATGGTCTGTAACAATATTATATTGCACATATAGTATACTGATGATCATATGACTTTGATTTGTTTGGAGTGTTTTTTAATGTGATTATGGACAGATCTACAAATACCAACAAAACAAACCATGTGTGCCAAAGAGGTACACAGAAGACTCATTTTAAACTCACTTGACACTTTAATAGGAACACTTGTACCCCTTCACATTCACGCAATTATCCAAATCAGCTGATCAAGTGGCGGCGGCATAATGCATAAAATCATGCAGCTACAGGTCAAGAGTTTCAGTTAAAGTGCACATGAAACATTAGAATGGGGGGAAAATGTTGATGTCATTAACTGTGATGCATCACATGGTCGATTTTTAGTCTCTCCCACTCAGATCCAGAAAATCCATCTCACAAGACTATCGAGTTGCATGCGTAAACAGCATCCTGATTTACGCCGGTGTATTCAGCAAGAGAAAAGGCTGCAACTTAACAAGTAGCAGCTTCTTCACAGTACCACTTTCTTGGATATTACCAAGCTCAGATACACAGATATACTTCTGCAAATTCATCAAGATCGCATCACTCTGAACTCCTACCAAAAGCAGATGTGGTTCTTTCATACCCTGCATCCTTTTCCCTTCGATAATGTACTTTTCCACCATGCAAATTTACATTCGAGTTGAGTGCTGCTTTAGCAAAGGGTTCAAAAACTATAAATGCCATGACAGAATTTGTTAGTGACTCTGCAGTAGAACATGAAAAGAAATAGAGACGTGACATTTTTTCAAAGCCTGTTTTTTAACCACCAAACCTGTAGTCTGGCTTTCCAGTGGTTCAACTGTAAGAAAAATTAAATGAGCCAATAAGCAGGAGCAGATACCCATGGTGCATGAATGTGAATTATTATGCCACATAATAATAATCATAATTAATAATAAAGGGTCATGTTTAGACGGCCAGCAACTGTGACAAAAAAGTACTGAATAATAAAAGTGCAAGAAAACTTTAATATATATCTATAATATATTGCCAAAAGTATTCGCTCGCCTTCCTTAACATGGATATGACCTTAAGTAACATCCAATTCCTAATCCATAGGGTTTAATATGAGGTTGACCCACCCTTGGAAGCTTCAAATTTTGTGGGAAGGCTTTCCACAAGGTTTAGGAGTGTGTTTTTGACCATTCTTTCACAAGTTGAAGAAAGTTGTCTCCGCTCAAATTCATCCCAAAGGTGTTCTATCGGGTTGAGGTGCAGGCCAGTAAAGTTCTTCTACACCAAACTTGCTCATCCATGTCTTTATGGACCTTGCTTTGTGCTCTGGTAGACAGTCATGTTAGAACTTGGGAAGTCCAAAATGTCTTGATATGCTGGGAGTAAGAGGCCAAGCCCAACTCCTGAAAAACAACCTCATACTAGTTCCGCTTCCGTAGCTTCCGTACTCTCACTTGGAAAGGCCAACCTGTGGTCTGGGAGGCCTGGCATAGAGTTTGTTATGTCTCAAACCACAACATGGCCGACTCATCTATACACACATTTGTCAGCACCACTGACAGCTACAGGCAAGGCTTTCATGCAGGGTTTTTTTTTTGTCTCTCTCCAAGTAAGGCAGTGTATATGGAAAAGTGTGGGTGAATTACAGTCTGGAGATGGTTTTAGAGAACAGAACCAGCACATACCAATATGGCTTCCAGCTGTGGAAAAGCTAACAACTATAAAGCTAGGAACGATTTACAGAACAGGGCTCTCCCGCTGCCTTACAGGTTGGACACGATCTGGCTGCCTATGTGTGCGTTTACGCAGACGCTATAAATTAGGCCAAGTGACAAATCCCAGCGTTTTACTTCCAAAAATATATTTGATCCATTTTACTGAGAAACTAAGAGGAAGTGCACAAAATGTAGTAAAGAAGGAACACTTCAAACAGATTAAGACTGCCAGCTAAAACACACTTCTACTGCCAAACACTATAAAAATTGTCCATGATATTAATTGCCCACTTTATCTGTTTCTTTTTTCCCAACTAACATGACTTCAGAGTAATGTCTCTTCAAATCTTATTCGATTTGGAATTTAGGAAAAAGAAAAAAACAGAAGAATGAATGAAACAATCATTCATTTTAAGATTAATGTGATCTACGACTACACACCTTGCGCCTGAGTGGCTGAAATAAATCAGATTATGTCTGATCTGTGCACAGCGACTGCTTTTCCGTGGTAATTCATCACCTGGAAGATTTTTGCAGCTGCATATAAACAAGCTTGCATGAATCAACCTGGCATCAGTTATCCTACTAGATTGATTCTGACTAATGCAGAGAGAGCTATAACTTAACATGAAAAGACTGAAAGGATCAACGAACAATAAGTAAAGTATTACATTCACAGCCAAAACATGCTATTTTAAGGTTAGTAGTATTTTGGGGTATTATGCTTTGTTTACATCTAATCTTCCTGCATTGTCTAGAAGCCATAATGTATTTCATGGAACCCCTGAGGTTACATTGGCAATGATTCTACTATTACAGTATTTGGCAAAAGTAAGCAGAAAGGCAAATGATCTGTGCTAACCATACAATCAATCCTGTTGCTTTGCCAGTTGATTTATTATTCATTGTTTTGGGGATGATTAGGCATTCGTGTTACAAAACTGAAATTTGGGTAAAGGCTGGAGGTTTGAGCAGTCTTAAATCTGATCTTAGTCCCAGGGACTGACAGAACAAAATATCAAAGCCATTGTATTGAATGTATCGGAGCACAAGGTGGACTTGGAGTTCTCTAGAAAGAACCCAAAAAGTGTGAACCAGGTGTAGTCAATCCTAAAGTATATTAAGCTGATGCATGCTTGTTTGGATGCTTTTAAGGCCAAAATGCAACAAAAAAAAATGTTTTGCTGCCATCAGCATCGGCAGAACTGCAGTGCCAGCATAAGAAGTCTCCTGCGTTAAAGCCAGCTCTCTACAGAGAAACCTTAATGCATTTCCACTGGAGCCCTAAGGTAATATTCAGGAGGGAGGAAATCTCCAGGTTCCAATAATTCCCAGGTCACTCATGTATAAAAACTATTAGAGTAGTAATTGTACACAAAATGAGACATGAGACAGCTTCATGGTACAGGAACACTGGCCTCATTAAAACCTGGTATTGGATGATATAATCATGAATGGGCAGACAAGACAAATAGACAAAAACATTCACATCTCAGATTTTCATACGACTGGAATGTGGTTCCTCTCCAGTAATCACTTGTCGTGCTGAATACACAGAGGATTAGCTTATTAAACAAGGTTGTGATTATTTACTAGGAGATGTAGGAAACACTATAATCATCAGGGCTATCAGCGTTGTCGTTTTTTGTTTTTTAACTCAAATCTTTCTGTGCCGTGTATCAGTGTGTATTATTATGTATTACCCCTATAGCTCAGGGGTAAAGCATCAGATTACTGATCAGAAAGTCATGAGATCAGCATCACTGGCATTTCTGGTCTCCAGAGCCACTAATCCCTGCGCTGGTCAAGTTATAACTGCATAAGTTACTTTGGAGAAAAAACATGAGTTTTGTACACAAATGAGTAAAATGTAGAGATGCACATGCATAAATGGTTCTATTAGAGATATAAACTATTCATCATATACTAATGCAGTATTATGCACAGCAGAATGTGACACAGCTTTCATGCTATCTGTGAAAACAAGTTCTAAAAAGGCTTTAAAACAACTTTGTATTACCAAGAGATATTTTGAAAATTACAACGCATGTGGTTTTAGATATAGGGTTTTTTCAACTGTTGTAAATAAAAATATAATCCAAACCACTACTGTACATAGGCAAACTGTATAATTTTGCATACGTGATAAAAATCTGACAGCAATGTGTAGCTACTTGTCAGCCTCACTGCTTCGATGAGCCCCTTTAACCTTTAGATGTGCCCTTTGCCATGGTCCACTATGGAACCCTGAGCTAATCAACTTATCACTATCATCTACAACACCTAATTCTTAGCAACATGATTGTGCAATTAAATATATTTCAATATATTTTTAAAAGACCTGATTTTTAGCTCTAATTTAAATCATGTGATCTCGGATTTAATCCCAAAGCAAACACGATCACACAACCACCCACACTTTTTCTATGTCCTTATAGTCACTCTTTAAGTTATGAAGGTCTAATCAGGTCTAGACAGAAGGGCTGTGGCCTTTAACGTGCCATGACTACATTTTCTGCTGATGAGTTGGCGCATTAAACGTGTCTTTTTTTCATGCCACATCTCATTCCCACTAAATCTTAATGATGCTACGCATGCTCTCCGTTATCAGCAGGCGTCAATGCAGCCCCGTTGCTGAGCTAATGCACAGAATTTAATCAAATGTTCTCTTGCCTGGCGAGGCAGATATTCCCCTGCCAAAACTTGTATCGCTTTTTGGGTAGCGTTCATATCAGGGGTCGGACAGAAGCATCCGAAACATCTCATCCAAGGAGCAATCAGTTCAGGTTCAGTGTAAACACCTTTGAAATGATGAAACCATTACTTCCTTAACCCGTACTGTAACATTTAACAAAATGAAAGTGAAGATACTATTTGTGAAATCTAAATAATATGTTAGCATTTAAGAAAAATGGTTGTGGATGTTAAGTGGATGTAGTATGCATGGACTGTTTAGCAGGACAACCATTAGTTACTCATAACACACTTCTGTTACATGATCATTATAAGAAATTACTCAACAGTTATTGAATGTAAATCTTATCCTATTCAAACACCAATTTTTTTTTGTCTATATTTTTCTTGTTTTTTTGTCTATTTCTTTTTTTCTCAGTTCTAAATGATTTATTACAGAATGTACAGAACAATCAATATGCTTGAGCTGAACAGAGTTTAAAAACACAATAAGGCTTCTCAACATGACAACGATGACTAAAGTCATGGCTAAATCATTATATCGACCAAGCCTAATTGTTGCAAATGATTTTGCATTGGCTCAGTGCCTTCATGCTGTGAGCCTTTACTGTTTGCCTGATATGTCAATGGTTGGTCTGATGGCAGAAAAAAAGGAAAAAAATTATATATACAGTGTATATATGTATATGTATGTATGTATGTATGTATGTATGTATGTATGTATGTATGTATGTATGTATGTGTATATATATATATATATATATATATATATATATATATATATATATACAGTGGTGTGAAAAACTATTTGCCCCC
>JAOVVB010000030.1:7364238-7374481 GCA_028570985.1 Heterobranchus longifilis
TATATATATATATATATATATATATATATATATATACACACACACCCTGTACAGTACAGCGCCAACAGAAAGTTTTCAGACCCTTTTAGAATGACAAAGTAAAAACAGATGTTTATAGATTTTTGTTAATTTATTGAACAAAAATCTAAGGCTAAGATTCTAGGTTGTTGATTAGGGGATCTGCAAGTCCGGGTTCGAGCCCTGCTGTCGGTGAGTTGCATAAGTCCCCTAACCTGCCCCTAACCGGCCCCTAACCTGGTTGAACTTGAACAATTCTGCCAAGAAGAATGGAAGAAACTTCCAAAAGAAAGATCTGCCTAGCTTGTAGCATCATTGACAAGCAGACTTGATACAGTATGTCAATGAATATATTATATTTGGGTCATTTGTCAGAATCTATCAGAATCTTCCCATAAAAATTGTTGCACAAAAAGAAATCATCTTTCCGTGTAACAGCATCAGTTCTGATAAATGAATTGTTCAACGTTCTTAATAGGCACTGTTTCTCACTCGTACTTAAAGAAGTGTGTATATTGCATATTGATTGCGTTGTAGGTACACAGTTGTACAGTTAGTAGACTTTGCCCTGCATGCTTAAAAAAATACAGCATGCAGTATAGTATAAGACCTATACTAACCACATACAAAAATCCCAGGTACTATCTACCACAATGTACAATAGAGTCACAGAATTATGGCTATAATATAAATAACTGTAGTGGACCCAGCTCTGCTAAAGAAATATATTCAATTAGACAGTGTGGTTGAAAAATAATATGCTCTTAATTTAAGGATGATGAAGTCAAGAGTAATCAAGTATAAATAAACAAAAGCAATTATTACAAATTTTTATGGTTACAAAGTATTAGAAAAAACATGCAGCGAGTATAATCAAAGCATTTTTCCTTGCTTTATTTGCCTTAGTATACAGAACGCGGCACTAGCAAACAGCAATTTCATGGACAGCACTGTTCCCATAAGTCACTTATATCCCCAAATGAGCACACATGACTATATATAGTCCGAATGCAACAACATTTACCAAATTTAAACCTGATGTAGACTGAAGGCATGGAGTTGTGGATATACTTTAAAAGACATTAACTCCCAAGAGGATCAGCTCTGAATTACAAAGCAGTACTGCAAGAGAGATGCACAGAATGCTGATTTAGGTTTTTATTAATGAGCAATAGCAGTAGCAGGTTTATATATATATATATATATATTAAAAAAACAGCAGAGAAACTGAAGCTCCACTTCACCTAGCCTTGAACTCAAACCTCATGTCACTACGTAAACATACATTATCCAGCTCTCTGGAGTGTTTCTGATATTTAAATATCAAAAGAGCCCAATGAACTTAAGATTTTTTTAAATCATGGCATTTCGCAGCTGCTACAAGATCCGCTGTGCGACTGAACAGTCGTGAGGTGACGCACATGATGTACAATGAAAATGTATAAAAATGACATATGAAAGGTCATGCTGATTAACATGCGAGCATATTGAAAGTGGCACGGTGGTGATCACGCAGCATAATTACCATGTTTGTCATGAAATTTTCATATAAATACGGGGAAATTACGGGGAACTTGTTGTCCATGGTAACCAGTCATACATTACAGATGCAGGATATAGGGATTGGATTTAAAACTGCTGGAGCTATACCTAACGTTTAAGACTTATACTTATACTACTTACATTTTCAAATTTAAGATAATGTAATGCTTAGTAACTCACATTCCTAAAATGAAATTTTAGACAAATAAAGAACCAAGGGGCACCTTTCAGTACACTAATGCTGCCATTACTATTTAAATATAAGCCTTAAATAATTTTGGGACACAGCCCCCAATTTAGATTGACTTGAATTTAGATTGAGAAGGGTGCAATGAGTTACTTTTTTATGTTACTACAGCTACTGTAATGCCTAGTGAAGCATCATTGTCATCATCAATAACCATTTACTTCTAGGTTTCTGAACAGTTTAGCTACTGGCACAAAATCTCCTCAATCATGATTACATGTGTGTATAATAAATGTAATCTAACCAGCATTGAGCAATTAGATAAAACCAACTGCAGTCATTAGCTATTGGCACACCTTCAATATGCATGGAAAAAAAACATATGAAAACCCGAAACTGTCACTTGAACAGTAAATGGGAAACGATCATGATTGTAAAAGATCATTAATCAGCTCTGAATTGTATATCACTTCCCTTTTAACAGCATGCTTGTTTACCAAAAGACTGTCTGGAAAAATGTTCCTGCCAAAAACTATTTCTACCCTAGCTGTGACAGTCATGGAGAAGACAGGGGAAAAAAAAGAAAAACTTTTAAAGCTTTTTTATGACAGCGTTAACCCTTCTTTTTTAACATCCGACAGTCTGAGCTCTCTTAAAGACAAGTGTGCAGTCTATCCTCATTCAAACTTTCCACGGTAGTGAGATCCTTACACGGCAACAGTGTGTCAGACGAAATGTCTGGAGCAGGTGAGGGATTGACAAAAATATAGAAGGAGCCTAGTGTCAAGAAGACAATGGAGAAAAAGAATTGTACAGGGTGGGTGAAAATTGTCTCAAAAATGTCTCTCCCCATTTTGCTCTTACAGTGCGTGCGGGGTTAGACCAGCGTTCTCCAAGACGTTGGCTGGGACGATGCGGACATCATGTATGGCCTCCAAGAAGCCCAGATCTCACTACATGTGATTTATTTTTTACACAAAGGAAGAAGTGTACTGAACAAAGGTTTGGACACTGGAGGACTTGGAGGCACAGATTTAAGAGGTTCTCAGCAATATCCTAAACGACCTCCTTTAGAAGACTGTGTGTTCCATCACTGGCCGTTTGAGGAAACTGGTTGGTGCCAGCGGTGCCTACGTTAAAATTTAAAGAACCGATTTAATTTTCCTATGTAACAAGGTACATGTGCAATTGGTTTAAATAAATTTGTATTAGAAATATGGACTTTATTAACAATTTTTTAATGCCTAGTTACTTTTCACCCACCCTGTACAAAAACCATGACCATAAGTACTGTATTTATTATGTATGTGAATGTGTGTATATAGGGGTAATGTCCTTTCAGTAGACTGATCTCATAAAGGAAGGTCCTAATGAGAACCTTTTAGTGTAGGCAGTGGGTTATTAATCACAGCAGTAACAGTTCATTTAATTGCTAGGGGAATTTTTTTTTTCTTATCTTTTTCTTCTAGTTGCTACCTTATGCTGGCAAAAAGAGACCTCTAGTTATAGCAACACATGTACAAGCAAAAAATATTTTAATTTGCTGACTTACTTTGGAAAATGCTTTCATTTCTGACCCTTCATTATCTTATAGGCAGTAATGTCGACACTGTGATAAATTTATAGCACCAGTCGAAAGTTAGGCATAAGCTTGGCTTTATTTTTCTATGTTGTAGAACAAAACTGAAGATTTTAAAACTGTGAAAATAATACATATGGAATAAGGTAATTAAGGTAAAACAACTACACCAACAACAATCAGTTGTTATTTTAAGACATGAACATCAGCTGTGCTGGAATAGTTCTCACAAGAACAGTATTATCAAGTGCATTTGCAAAACCCATCGAGCACCGTGATAAAACTGGCTCTCATGAAGACCTTCCCAGGATCTTACTTCTTCTGCAGAGGAGAAGCTCATTTGCAGTTACCAGGCTCAAAAATCACCAATTAACAGCACCTCCTCAGATTAGAGCCGTTCTCAAGACTTTACAGAGCATAAGAAACAGACACATCTCAATAACAACTGCTCAATGGAGATTGCATTATTTTACAATTTAGGAAGAAATACAAATTGTAGTGTAATTGCTGGAATACCCAAACAGTATGTGGATATGGTCACGTGATATTTTGTCCTTTTGCATAACCTGACTCTGAATACAAAGAAAGTTTTATGAATAAATGTAGATGTATAATTTTTCTATCCTTCAATCACAGATTGAAGCACACATGGGCACTGGTCTTCTACCCAATACCCTTGGAGTAGGTTGCAAGGTCCAGTCACAATGAATTTATTTAAACCATTAAACAACAAGATGGACACAGCACCCTCAAAGCTAGAAAGAGAACAAAAAGCATAAACTGTTTGAAAAGTGCTGGGGACAGGAGTGATGATGGAAAAATTGTTTTTATAATCATTGCAATTAAAAACTGTGGTTTAAAAAAAAAGTGTTTCTCCTCATACATGTCTGTGTTAAATATACTATATCTTATAAAAACTATGCACTTACCTTTTAACCAACAGTTAAAGGGACAAAGGTTTTTAAACACTTCAAGCAATATTTGAATGATTAATGCTTTGGAAGTCTTTTAAAATTGAGTTGTTGTGATGTCATCAATCATACTATGTCTTTACAGAACATATTACAATAAAAAAAAAGAAAATAAGGCATATAGATCTGGTAGCTGATATTGTCAGGCCACAATATGTTTTAAATTATTTATTAATAAATTCACAGACTGAGTCACTGACTGACTGACTGACTAAATCATTCACAGACTGAGTCACTGACTGACTAAATCATTCACAGACTGAGTCACTGACCGACCGACTGACCGACCGACTGACCAACTGACTGACAGCCACCGTCGAACTGGCTCACAGACAGCCACCGTCGAACTGGCTCACAGACAGCCACCGTCGAACTGGCTCACAGACAGCCACCGTCGAACTGACTCACAGACAGCTACCGTCTAACTGACTCACTGACAGCCATCGTCTAAATTGAATCACTGACAATCACGTTTAAATGACTCACTAACAGTCACAGTCTAACTGACTGAGTTACTGACTGACCAAATCACTAACTGACTGACTCATTGATTGACCAAGTCACTAACTGACGGACTCACCGATCAAGTCACTGACTATCCGAGTCGGAGACTGAATGAGGGACAGCATGATTGACTACTACTGTACAGTCAGTGACTGTGAGCCAGGTCCATAAGGTAAAAAACTAAAATAACAAAAACTAAAAAACAACCTTTTCCCAAAACAAAAACCTGATGTCTTGGCTCTCCAAATAGGGTGGAACAAAAGACCATGAGGTAAAAAATTTGAAGTGTACAATCGGCAGCATTTTTGAGACAGTTTTAGTGCATGAAGTGGTTCATTTAAATCCGAAGAGCCTCTCTGGACACCGTAGCTGTAGTCCTCAAGTCAAACAGTGCTCAACATACCTTATGCAGCTGTAGTGCTTGAAAGTACTGGCGGCCTTCTGACATTCCAGACACAACTGGATCGCACCTGGATAATCCTCCTCCTGCCAAAAACAAACACATCCACTTTCAGCAGCAGAACTAAATATCAACTCCGTGGAAGATCATACAATCTGGAATGCACAGCATAAACATGGGCAACTTCAACATATGTATGGTTAAGCACTCCTATCAGAGCTGTAAAGTAATGCTCAACAGCACAGAATTGATGTGATAATGGACTGGTTAGGCCCATTTCGAGAGCACATTCACAAACCCATCCATTAACGGCTTTTATTAAAAATGATCTAAAATTATCTAAAAGGGAGATAAGAGAGAAATATTTTTGTCAGTGACATTGGCAGGAAAGCTTGTGTCACCCTTACCTCCAGCATCTCACTTAGTCTGACATCTGTCCTTTGCTGTGGAAGACAGTAAGAAAACTCATTTGTGATGGATAATGAGACACAAAGTTGACTATTTTCAGTTTTAATACAGTCATTACCAGTGTCTTTATGGTCCTTAAAGACTTTAACAATCCTGTCAACAGCTGCCTGCGTCTCTGGTTGGCCAGGAGTCCAAGACTTGCTTCGGTGAAGCCTTCTTTAGAAAATGCAAGCTGCCTATAAACGGAAAAAGATTGCAATCTAACAATGTGTGTCTTAATTCAGTAGTTAGTAGTTTAATCACAATTCTGAACGCTGTTTGTTTCTGATATTAAGCTGAGGATATAGGAAGTGGACCAGACCTCCGAGCATTGGTGCAGATAACAGCAGCCAGTTGCAATGTGGTTTGCAGAGAAGTTACTCGCTCCAGTTCCTGAAACACACCATGACAAAACAGTTAAAATTATATCAAATATTATATAACCATTTATGCTTAATGAATAGTGCAGCTATGCAAATTCCACCTGCAATATAAAAAGAAATTGAGTAAAACATATTCATTTGTACTTATACAGTATGTGTCATAAAATGACTGGTCAAATCTGTTTGGTTTGGCGGATATTAACAGTTATAAACAGTTTTTTTTCACCAGTCTCTCCCTTGAAGTTATTAAAACAAGCAACATGTCACAATAGCATCTACATGCCAAAACCCACATTCAAAACCAGTAAAAGAAGGAATTTCAGTAAAAAAAAAAAAAAAAACATATCTGATGGCATTATGTTATCTTAAGCAACACTTTTTCTCCTTAGCAATTGCATTATAGTCATTCCAAACTGCCTCTGAACCATTCATCAGAAAAAGAAGTGAGCAGCTCTTTTGTATAAAATATTATAATTCAATGTTAGTCAGTGGCAGTGTGAGACATCAGAGTAACCTGATAAAAAAAAAATAGAGAGAGCACAAACCAAAACAGTGTGATTTATTTTATTTTGTTTATTTATTTTTTTGTTCAGAGATGTCATTTTCAGCAATAGATATAAAAAAGTTTCAGCAATAAAAACAATGGGGCACAAATCTAAAATGTAATTGATTTTTTTGTGGACTACCTACAGTACATCCGGAAAGTATTCACATTTTCCCCCATTACAGACTTATTCCAAAAGTCCTAGAGTGGGCCCCCTGGCCCTTCTCCCCCAGTCGCTCACTTTGGCAAGTCGGCCCGCTCTAGGAAGAGTCCTGGTGGTTCCAAACTTCTTCCATTTATGGATAACGGAGGCCACTGTGCTCATCTGGACCTTCAATGCTGCAGAAATATTTCTGTACCCTTCCCCAGATCTGTGCTTCGATACAATCCTGTCTGAGAGGTCTACAAACAATTCCTTGGACTTTATGGCTTGGTTTGAGCTCAAACATGCACTGTTAACTGTGGGACGTTATTTAGACAGGTGTGTGTCTTTCCAAATCGTGTCCAATCAACTGAATTTACCACTGGTGGACTCTAATCTAGTTGTAGAAACATCTCAAGAATAATCAGTGGAAAGAGGATGCACCTGAGCTCAATTTTAAATGTCATGGCAAAGGCTGTAAATACTTATGTACATGTGATTTTTTATATATATATAAATTTGCAAAATTTTCAAACAAACTTCTTTTCCCGTTGTTCGTAGAATTTTGAAAAAATAATGAATTTAATCCATTTTGAAATAAGGCTGTAACATAGCAAAATGTGGAAAAGTGAATACTTTCCGGTTGCACTGTACTTCAGCAAGATGCACAGATTTCAAAAGGTTTATAAAAACACAGCAAGGCCTCTCTCCAGCATCTCTGTGTTTATGGCCACCATCATTAATGGGTCCAAATACCTTGTCTTGGCTCACATCTGAACCGACCACAGAGAAGAGGGGGAAAAAAGGTAACAAGCAAAATGTTCTTGTTAAAGCAATAGGCTCTGTTATTTAGAAAGACAGAGTAGTGACAAGGCACTGCAGAAGCATACCCATGAGCCCACATGGCATTTCCTGAATTAATTGCTATGTGGAACTTAAGGTTTCCCCCACCCCTCTTTCCACATTCTAGCATTTGAAGAGCTGTCAGGGCCTGAGGTGACTGCACATTCCAAGAACCCGTCTCGGGCTTAAGACAATGTGCGTCAGCTACGACCTTTAGCACAGAGCTAGTCTTTGGTAAGAGCATCATCCCACTGTCATATTAAACAAAATTATTTGGCAACAGAATACGAGGTGGGAAAAAATCGATTCCGCAGAAGACGCGCATACAAAGCTTCTTTATAGCCGACATCACAAAAACCTGCATTGTCCTGGGAGTGATTATCACTGGTTATTACTGGTATCTGTGAAAACCCTGGAAGGCTCCTGATAAAACAGTGCATTCAGTGAAAAGCTATGGGATCATCTGATGGGATCCAGAAACACGATGGAACGATAAATAGAAAAAATAAGAGATGTGCTTGAAATTTGTATTGCCTTCAGTCTATATTTGTACTTATGAGAGAGAGAAGTTAATTTGAAGTCATCAAACCTCTAATTAGCATGGGAACAATTAAAGAAAAATCTCACCAGAAATAAAACCTGAAGTAAACAGTTTTCTAATAAATTATTCACAACGATTTCTACCTGAGGTTACATATTGATTGCATTTAATATTTTTTTACATTAATTTTATACAATAAAGGAGGATGATTAAAAATGGTGAATAGGACTATCCGGTATAAGAGTCACAGTCAGTCACATCATGACTTTTTCCAAACATGTAGAATTCAAGTTCACACTTTACCAGCCTACTGAGTCATTCATTATACAGCGGAAAGCTTCATCTGAATGTTACAGACGTAAAGTAAACCCCTATTGAAATCAACAATAATACTGATCTTTCCAACACACATCACTACTTGACACTATGACACAATAGTATACAACTGTAGAAGAGAAGTGATTTATATTCTCACTATTCACCATCACTTGGAAAAGGACAGGTTCGCTTTTGAGACTGCTTGCTCTTAGTGATTCAATCTGACATTAACTCCGGGAGTTGCCTCTGGCTTGCTCATTGGAGAAAAATCTATATCTATGAGGGGCAGTCAAGTCAACCCGGGATTTGTGTTAAAATTTCCCGTGAATGAAGACATGAAACTGATTGATATTTACGAAAGACTTCAAGCAGAGTACAGTACAGATGAGACTTGGTAAAGTCGCAGTAAATCATTTGAATGGTGCACACATTTTAAACAAGGCCATATGTCTATGAATGACGACCCCCGCCGAGGTGGCTCGTGGCACACTGCAGTCATTTCCGTAAATATTCAGCGAGTGGATATTCAAAGTCTGCTCCTTGAAACTTAATGGATAACCTGCCAAAGAGAAGCATCTGTCTATGGGAACTGAACATACAATCATTCACGAACACTCGCCTGTGGGTTATTGCCACGTCCCCGGTACAGTCCTGACCTCGATCCAAGCCATTTCCACATGTTTGTGATATTGAAGGAGTTCCTGGGAGGCCAGAATTTTAAACGTGGAGCAGGCAGTCTAATCATGACATTGAACTAAGAAAACTTTTTACCTTGATGGTATCCAAGGACTAGAGAAATGCTAGGATAATAAGGATTACATATAGAAATAAAGGTAATGTTTGCGCTTATAACTGTTCTAATATTCAGCGTAACCAAAAGTCACAGTTTGACTTGAATGCCCCTTGTATATCTATAGTATAGCAGCTTAATGACAATGCTCATTGTTGAAAAGTTGTAAAATTGTTAGAATTTTTTTTATTGAATTAAGCTAAACTTTATGTTTCTCCTGCCCCAAAGTCTAGTTCTTTTTGCTGCAAAATTCAATACTTCAAATACCCTTGAAATTTAATTCAAACATGAAGGAAGACAAACTATTTTAGACGTTTAGCCTTGCTATGAACTTCTGCTATGAAGTCTGTTTGGATCAATGACAAAAATCTAACCAGATCATCATCTGGTTTCAATGATAACACCATATAAATCCTTTTATTACAGCACTCGATCTTGAGATATTATGACATGGGAGAATGTTAGACAGACACATAATTAGACAGATAACCTTCAGGACAACCTGAAGACATAAAGCCAATTATTATAGTATTTAGCATAAAATATCAATGAATAATAAACATCATATCTCACTAACATTTTATTTAAAAAAATTATCATCTTCAGGTTATGTTTCTATGTAGAAGCTAAAGCTGGAAAATTATAAGTATAATATTAATATTGTAATAAATTATAGTCATTTTTTTTTTTGCTATACATGTTGTGTAACACAAGACCATTTACTAACTTTCACTAAAGGTAGAATATTTTTGGTTAACATATTGTGTTATTTTAATAGTATAAGGCATATCTTCTCACTCATCTTCTATACCGCTTAATCCTGTATTCAGGGTTGCAGGGACCTGGAGCCTATCCCAGGAGGCTTAGGGCACAAGGCAGGGTACACCCTGGACACGGTGGTATAAGGCATATACTTTATATGTTCATTTATTTTTTTTATATATAATTTTTTTTACATATATTTTATATATACACATAAATATATATATATATATATATATATATATATATTTTTTTTTTTTTATATATATTTT